>SNQJ01S0009046.1:262708-272779 GCA_010110895.2 Picea sitchensis
AACTAGTCAAATAAATAAATTGAGAAAAAAGATTTGAAAAACCCCTTGCCTTATGGATTTATTAAAACTCTTTTAATAAGCAAAATAAATTATTTATTGAAAATATCTCTTTCAATACAAGTATCAGAGATTATTTTTCAAATGGATTAAAAGAACTATATTTCTCTTTAAATATTGAAATGCAACCAAATCATTGTTTAAGGAAGTGAACCATTTTATGAAAACAAAGTATTATAATTTTTTATTTTTTATTTTGCTAAAAAAACACTTTACATCAATTTCATAACCACAAATGCTAACAAGATAAAATAAATAATATACACTTGGATTTTGAGCTTTAAAATTGAAGTATGAAAATGGATTCCATTAACTCTTCTAATAATCTCCACTTAATAGTCAACATATGTAACATCAACATATCAGAATAAAAGACAAAACCTCAATTAACAATCCAAGTGACCATGTGCAAAATCAATATGGTAGAATGGAAGACAAAAACTCACTTAACATAACAATATAAGTGAACATATACAACATCATGGAAGACAAAAACATTTTACAAAGAAATATTTTGTGACTCACTTTCCTCTACAAATAATACATTATTACAAGTTTCAAGTATTTCATAATTACTATAACTTTTTACTTTGGAGTACATGCAACCAATATATTAAAACATTTCTAAGAGGCGGGTATAAGAAACTTTGTTGCTATTTTCAATTGTTTTCCTCGAGAAATTACAAAGGTGAGCTCTACATTTCCAATCAAGAATTTAATGCATGCTTACTTACTAGAAAAATCATAGATGGCTTTGGCTTAGAGACAAATTTTGATCTTCAAACATGCTTCTTCTTATTAGCCCTTTGTTTGATGTTATTGTCATTCTTCTTCATTTCCTCTCAAAGTTCTCTACCTCCCTTCTTCATTGTCCTTTAATTCAAACATTGTCCATTTTTTCATACCACTACTTGGAAGGCCAACCATTAAGATGATTCAATTCAGCTTCTTGTGGTTTTTTGGCTCTTGGACAATTTAGTTAAAATTTTGCCAAAATTTTAATTACAAACTTTAAAGTGAGACAAATGTTTTGGATCCATTTTGGATCAATGAGACTTCCTAGTATTGCTTCAAATTCTAGTAAAAGTCACACAAAACTTAAGAGAGGGTAGTGTAAAGATGTTGATTCTTGGTTAAACCATTGGAAAATAGAGGGGGGAGACAACTTTGCAAATTATTGACACCATTAAACACACTATAACAACTAAAATTAAATATGAAAAGTGGTGCAATGAAGAAATGATGATGATGATGATGATTAACGTCCAATGAGACCGAATTGGTCTATCAGACCTTAAGAGGGTAAGGAATTACTTGCAATTGTTTAGAATTTTGTTTCTATGCTCGAAAAGCATTAAGAGAAGCTTTCCAAGATCACCATAGTTTTGTTGAGTTAAAAGGTTAGGAAGGTTGGTAGTGTGACAAATATTTTGAAATTTAGATCTAGCATGGGTATAGGCTGAACAATAAAGAGTAAGATAAAGTTAAAGTATTATAAAGATACAATTAACCCCAACTTAGAATATCAAAAGTATCTTATTGTTGTATTTATCTTAAAGAAGAAAATTAACATTGCTAAAATAAAATAAAAAAACACGCTCTCATGGCCTTCATAGTGACATTTGTGTTGGGTAAAACATAAAACGCCATGGGAAGAAGGAATATGTAATTGTTATGATAGTAAGAAAGTGGAGGATGAAAAATATTTTATCTTAGAATGCCTTGTCTTTGCACACATTATGTCTCAATTTAAAAATATTTATAACACTATTGATCTTTGTAACTTGGTAACTTATTAAAATCAAATATATATATGTGTGTGTGTGTGTGTGTGTGTGTGTGTGTGTGTGTGTGTGTGTGTGTGTGTGTGTGTTTCTCTCCAATCATTTCAATCATAAAAACAAAATGTTAAAACAAATAAATCAATTCCTTATCAATTTTCTTAAGGCCAGAGAAACTAAAGTTGGTCTCCATGAATGTTAATTATCATTATTGTCATCATTAAATAAAAAATAGCATATTAAAAAACATCTAATTTGTCCCACTTTGTTTAATCGATAAATATTTAAGTTAATTATTCACCATTATTTGAGACAAATATTAGAAATTAACATACATTTTTTTCAAAAGGAATTGAACAAAAACTATATTAAAAGGAGTTGTCCCTAGGAAAACATGATCAAACAGTCTACATAAGATCGCATACAACCTGAATATTTCTATATCTACTACAAAGACAACAAAATTTAGTATCCTTCCTAAGCCTTGTCCAAAATCTTCAATATTGATTACATCTTTGTAGAATTGTCCTAAACACCACAAAATTTTGAAAAACATTGACTAGATAGAAGAAGTGGAATCTTGAACATCATAGACCCTAGAGAAACGTTGAGGCCCCCCTTCTATGTCCATGGGATTAATTCCATGGTTTGTGTTTCCTATGTCATTTCCTGTACCAACTTCATGGGGACAAAGTATGACAGGATTGACAAAGTCTGAAACAAAGCGTTGAGAGAGGGCATGAACTCTAACATGTTGTATAGTCGATTCCATCTCATCCAACTAATGTGACAAAGAAGCTAATGTTGCCTTGAATTCACTGAATTTTTCCTCCATTCTCCTTGTTAAACCAACCATAATTTCCTCGAATTACCTGAATTTAGTCATTAATTATTGAAGGGAAAAATTGTTCGCCTAATAAAATTCTTTCTGGAAACAAAGGATCTTTATGAGTTCATCCACAGATCACTCCATTTTTTTCCCTATGTCCAAACCCTATAGCAAATCCATCCTATAGTAGTATCCCCACCAGTACCACAAAGAACAACAAAATACAAGATGCAGCGAGAAGGAATAATGCATAAAAGAGAATAGACAACACCATAACCATAATTCAAGGAACATAAGGCCAAAGAGAACTTGAGAGCCAACTAAAGTTGTTGATGGTTGTTTCATCCAAAAGTGGACCCAACCAAAATCCGTGAGCTCAAAGAACCCTAAAAGGGAGTGACCAGTGGAACTTCACACGAACTGAAGCTCCTCACAAAACGAAAGACAATTTCACTCTGAAATACAAGTAGAGAATCCATTTTCCAAGACAAAAATACACCTAAATAACCATGGTCTCTCATGCCTAAGTGAATGCACACACACTCCACATTAAACCTCGCACAATTGACAATAAACCCCCAATGTACGAGGAGGGAGGCACAACTGTCAAGAGTTCTCATCAAGTTGTGGAGTCACATCATAACTGAGGGGAACTAAGGGATGGAGATATACCCCATTTCACCATTGACATTAATCTCCCATTTTTTCATCCTAGAGACAAATTTATCCCAATGGTTGGCTAGGTATTTTAGCCTGATTTTGATGTGAAATAACTTAGGATCCAAAAAATTGTCACCAAAGGAGAGGATTCGGTAAAGAATGACATTCGAGTGATTATTCTCAGTGAATTTTATTTTAATTAATACTCTCAAAATCATCAAATATGATCTAGGTGGACATCAGTGGTCACCCACCTATTCCACTGGCTCAAAATACAGTTTCCATATTGGCATTTTTTCTACCGATTTTGGAATCCCAAACTTCCAGGGTTGTTTTGAAGCCCTAAAGGATGTTTTTTTGGCTTGGCAGTGCCTAACATGTAGATAAAGAAAAATTATAAGCTGAACAGAATGTGTACTCCTCAGCTAGACCTTTATGAAGGGGTATCGAGCACCACAAATGGAGATCATATGCAAAAGTTACGCCCTCTGGAAGTTGACGTATCAACAACACCTATCGGAGCCCACAAACCTTTTGGCGTTTCATCTCTCGAGGTTAGGATTTTGGATGTTTAGGGTTTTATCATTTATGAATTATGTTAAAAAGGCATTTAGAGCCTCATTGTAATCATCTTCTTGTGAATGCATGTAGTCGTCACATCTCTTCTCAGAGATAAGCCACCACCATTATAGTGAGTTCATTTAACTCTGTATTTTATTTTACAGTCTTTGCATATTTCATTCTTTAAAAGAAATTGATTATTATTGTATCTCTGAGTTTTCGTCATATTTATGTGTTTCATTATGTTCCCTCCTAAATCTGGATCAGTGGTATCAAAGTAGTATGTTATTTATTATTTTCTTTGTGCATGTCCCCAACGAGGTCTGGGTATAAGGCATTGGAACTCGAATTGGTTGAGCCTTTGGAAGACCGTCCTTGCTAACCTTGACGGTTTCCCATGGTGGAGGAAAAGAGAGACGAGGGAGCATGAGATCCTATTAAGTTGTTGCTTGTGGAAGTCTTCGTGCAACAAAGGAACGAGATGATGGACAATTTTTCCCAAATCCTTTGACGACTGCCAACAACAACATATGGATATTCATCAAGCAACCACTTTGGAGATGTCGCCCCCTTCAAGGTACAAGTTAAATTTGATATTCTCGTATTTGAAGGTAAGATAGATGTGGATTCTTTGGAAAAGTGGTTAAATCTACTAGAAGGTTATTTATTTGTCCACGATTTTTCCAATATGGAAAACATTACCTTTGCACTCCTTAAGGTTGCCCCCCATGTAAAACATTAGTGGGAGACTTAATGTGAGAAAAAATCCACAGAGGATTCTAGAATATTTGGGGCTGACACAACTTAGGACTTTTTTTTGGATGTCGTCAAGGAACAATATTACCATGTTGGAAACTATGAGAACCAGTACACGATATGGACCATGCTACGTCAGGAGAGTGACCAAACAATGTTGGAGTTCACAAATACCTATCTTGTGCACCAAGATGGATATCAGAGACTCTGAGCAACATATGGTTTTAAAATACCATGGGGGTCTACATAGGTACATCCAAACAAAAATTAATTTTCTGTACATCTCGTCACAAGGAGCCGCTTATCAATATGTTGTCAAAATCGAAAAAAAAATTAAGTAGAGGAATAAGCGAGAGTTTGGATCTGCAAATACATCATAGCAGAAGCCAAGAAAAGGCAGCCCCAACACAGAGAACAATGTACAAAGCAAGGATGGAGAACTAGTCTAAGCCGCAAACAAAGAAGTGTAATGGGAAGATGAAGAAAGATATTAGGAAGTGGTGTGAGTTCCATAAAATCCCCTAACACAACACTAATGAATGTCTCTTGAAGCAGTCATTGGTGGTCGAACTGAAAGCTTCAGATTCATATCCAGGTTCTAACTTTGATTCAGATCCAGACAAGGGGAAGTGGATCATTGATGCAAAACCCAGTGCCACAGTTGCTACCACCAAGATCCATCCAAACAAACCAAAAGAGTCGGAGGAAGGTGAGCACCTTTTTCACTCGCAGATGTGGGTGAAGGGTGCTTCATTTCATTATTGATAGAAAATTCCAAAAGAACCTCATATCAACAAAGTTCATCAAGTGGTTGGAGTTGCTGATAACACCACATTTGCAGCCATACAACATCAGGTGGCTTGACCAAGGACGAAATCTTTGTGTCAGCCAATAATGGCACATGCCCGATGACATCAAGCCCTTCAAGGATGAGTTATTGTGTGATGTTTCCCCACTTGAAGTTTGTGATGTTCTTTTAGGCCAGCCATATATGTGGAAACATCATATTGTATATGATTTTATACCCTGTAGTGTCATTGTTATTTTTGGTCCTAAATTCTGCACCTGACTGCTAAAGGGCAGAGCTAGGCCACCTCAAGTTTATAATAATTGGTTTTTTTTATTTTGTTGGTCAATTAGAGGGTTGGTTTTACCAAGACAAGAGCATGATGGGGTTGGAAAAATGATATGGATGAGGGTCCTCCTTGGTTGGCAGCACACAAATTATAGACAAGTGAAATAATGGAGGTAAGAACAAAGGGAAACAACAAACCACTCAATGAACAATATGCTCCAAGAAGTTTAATACTTAAAATATCATTTCAAGACATCAAACGTGTACCAAAACACAATTACTCCCACATGTTGCAATAAAAAAAAAATCTTCACCAAAGCATTTGTTGTTTAACAGGTTGCATATTAGTAAAGACAAGTTATACAATAGTTGAAGGAAATGAAATGTACTTCTCAGAAATCAAAAACTGCATTCAAGATAAGATAAAAACACATGTAGATTTGGACAAAAACATTGTCATGAAGAGTATATTCACCAGGTAGAGAGATTTAATCCATGCATATAACAATTTCAACCAGTTGATGTATTGATCTTCTTTTCCCAAAAACCGAACCCTCGAAACATACAAAAACTACATATTTATCAGAGTTGCAGAGGCTCTCGTCCATCTGGGACTGAGGCTTAACTCTACACCATCAATTGTGAAGAAACTTATTAACTTAACTAAAACATTGTTGGAGTATATTGAGGTATACTTCGAGCTTGACTTAATCAAAAAGAGTGGTTCTTATGACACATAAAAGACCACTTATTAACTTAATCTAAAAGAGTCTTGAACTCAAAATGACTAAAACTTCTGCTAGAAATGAAACTAAATTGATGCATATGCTGGAGTGAACTGAGATTTGACAGAAAATGACTAGGAGTGACATAACTGAGTTTTGTATCGAGCGTTGGCATCCATGCGCGTTGTTGGAGGCCACTGGGAGATAACTTGATGTGTTGGCAGCATTCTTCAAATTATCTTCTTTATAAAGCAACAAGTCTTCTGGCACTTTTATGGAGTCTCTAATATTCCTTCTACAGCCTGGGTGTGTATTTTCTCCAATTCCTGGTTGCGGTGTTGCAAGACTGGACCTACAACTTTAGTTTATGCACCTGTTGAATGTTACCGAGTTGTTTTCAAACGAGGAATATGATGCCTTTCACTGGCTCGACGTTCCTGGTTTGGTGTCGTTTAAAAACTTCAAAATATGCAATAAATGAGGATAAGCCACTTCGCAAAATTGGTGTTCAGGAGCTTTGGAGTGCAAAGTATACATATCTACCAGAGGACCGAACTTCCAGAGTCATTAACCAACACTTTTTGCTAATTAACCCGGGATTAAGACTTTAATCAATTTGATTTTTTGGAGCTCCAGAGCTCCAAGGAACTATGTTTGCTCTGAATGAAAATATCTTGGAGTGATAATATCGTTGAGTCATTGATTCATGCTTATCCTAAGCTAATTAACCTGAGATTAATATATTTTTACCATTAAATATTTCAGGAGTTCAGTACTATGGCTCTTCGGCATTCAAGAGCTTTTGAATGCAAAGTTTGAGAATGTACCAGAGTGGCAATGTTGCAGAGTGGTGTGGTAGTTTGGGGCTATGGCACTTCAGGGCTCTGGCACTTCGGAGGTTCGAAGAACTATGTTTGCTCTGAATTGAAATCCCCCAGAGTGGCAATCTCCTAGATCTAACATGGCCATATGATGTCACAATCGCTGATGTGTCACAAAAAGAGAGTGACACGTGTCACCTGAAAATGAGCAGATGACATACCCAAAGTACCAAAAATGAGTGCCACATGTCATGACAGATGAATGCCACACGTCTCAACAGATGAATTCCACGCATCTCAATAGATGAATGCCATGTGTCTCAGTCTCTTCGGTGTTTGGAGCTCCGGGGAATTGTGTTTTCTCTAGGTTGAAATCTCCCAAAGTGACAATCTCAGAGAGTCATTAACCAATGCTTATGATAATTAACCTGAGATTAATATATCATATCATTAATCATTTCGAGACTTCAGGACTCCGACTCTTTGGGGTTCGGGAGCTTTGGAATGCCAAGTATACATATCTCCCGAAGTGGCGATCTCCCAGATCTGAGGTGGCCATATGATGTCATAGTTGTTGATGTGTCAATAAATAAGAGTGACACATGTCACCTTGAAAAGAGCAGATGATGTAACCAAAATACAAAAATGAGTGCCACGTGTCATCTGGAATCAACCGATAGGTGGCATATGACATCAGTTGAAAAAGACTCCAGCATTTTAGAACTTCGACACTTTAGTACTTCTGGTATATATGCTTGTTCTGGACCAAAACCTCCTAGATAAATGAACTCGCGAAGTGACGTGGCAGTGAGGGTCCACGTTGGCACTTGGGGACTCTGGTACTTCGGGGATTCGCTAGAACTGTATTGAAATCTCCCTGAGTGATAATCTCCCGAAGTGAAACTACATATGCTTGTTGTTAAACCTCGTGCAATTTTGAAAACCCAGAATGCACGAGAGCCAATGATCTTGATTGACTGTTGGATCTCCACCATCAAACATTTAACCTGTCTGTTTGCTCACAATTTAAGCCCGAAATGGATTGTTGTGTCTTTCTTTTTGGATGTTTCCTGCGTATACAAAGGACTTTGTCGACCTGTTGCATGCTCAATTAGTGATAAACATGATGACAAATATTTCGAACCCAAACCACAACATGCAATTATCCTTCAAGAAAACAAAAATAATATGTGAAAAGAATCAATCAAGAAAGACAATGATAAAAACCGAGTCATTGTAATGGGAAACCGACTTAACCAACCAGAAGGGGAATGCTTTTGATGAATGTATGGGGAAATGAGACAGGAGGGGCAAGGATGGATACTTGGATCTCAACATTGGCTCCAAGTGGGGACAACACCCCCCTGTGGGGTGTTGAGTGTTGATTATTTGGGTTGGTTTTCATTGATGTCAGCCCTTGAAGAAAGTCTGGTAGCGAATTTAGGTAGCACAAAGGTTTGGGTAATGGACCCAAGCTTGTTTGATGTATAACGGTATGAGTTTTAATATATTTGAAGGTAAGACTACTCTAGATGGATAGTACATGTCATGTCATTTCCGATGGTATGTGGAACGTCACATAAATCCTCACGGTTAGAAAGTTATATCCATGTGAAGTTGGAGAACCCTCATGAGTCATCTAGAAGCCCCAAAGGGTCGAAGTAGTCAAAGTGGTTGCAAAGAAGAAATTATTTAAATAATAAAGTGAAGTGATGAGTGTACTATACGTCAAAGTGGATACAAAATAAATTATTTAAATAATAAAGTTAATGGAGAAATTACTAAGTGGACAAGTGATTAGAAGTGGATTAGCCCTAAGATAAGGAAAGTGGTTTAAGTTGGTTAGAAGGTAACCCCTTGAGGAAGCTACATAAAAGTATAAATAAGAGGCAAGGGTCTCTCATTTAATTACACTTGATCATATTGAATATCTACAAGTGACTGAGGTAACCAAAGGATATCTAAGGTGAATTTCAGAGGGAATTTGAAGTAAAGAAGGCCGAAATTCAAGGGAGGATGAATTCTTTTGATGATGATTTCTAAGGTATGTTATTTACAAGTCATCTCACCATTTTTGCAGTAACTTTTTTTCTAGAATGATTCAAACTGCGAAATATGGAGGACATTGAGGAAACATATCCAAGTAGTTTTGATAAAAATTTAAGCTTGTGGGTCGTTGTATTTTTGGAGTTACACTCCGTGGAAAACAGGGTTTGTGGCTAGTCCTAAAACTAGTCTAAAAGAGGTGTTTCGAGTAAAAGCATCATAACTTATTCATAACAGATCCAAATTCAGTAAGACCAAATGTATTGGTTAGAGTAAAATCTATAGTATTCTGTGTACCATTTTAAGATCCATACAAAAAATATTCCGTGTGGGGCACGCTCTACAAGTTCGCTCTCTAGAATAAGCCAGAATTCAACAAGGTATGCCATTTTGGCTATAACTCCTTTTCTTAGAGGTTCCAAGTAGTGAAACCTGGAGGAATTGCATAAAAGACACTGAAGAACATTGTGTACTATTTTCATATCTTTATTCATTACAGGTACATAGTTATGATTATTTCAAGTTAGGGTTGTTCACTAATCCAAAATTAGTCACGTGAGACTAAAGTAAAGTTTGATGAAAATGCTAGTCTCTTGTTGTTAAAGTTAAGCAAGGTTTGCAGGTATGTAATCATATACATTGGGTTTGTTACATAGTTACAAATCAGATTTGGATGATGAAATTGATGAGGGATTTTGGTTGAGTTACATGTTGGGTACATGGTTGAGACAAGTAGTTGATGAGTTGGCACATACATGAG
>SNQJ01S0009046.1:272829-283964 GCA_010110895.2 Picea sitchensis
TCATTGATGTCAGCCCTTGAAGAAAGTCTGGTAGCGAATTCAGGTAGCACAAAGGTTTGGGTAATGGACCCAAGCTTGTTTGATGTATAATGGTATGAGTTTTAATATATTTGAAGGTAAGACTACTCTAGATGGATAGTACATGTCATGTCATTTCCGGTGGTATGTGGAACGTCACATAACTCCTCACGGTTAGAGAGTTATGGCCATGTGAAGTTGGAGAACCCTCATGAGTCATCTAGAAGCCCCAAAGGGTTGAAGTAATCAAAGTGGTTACAAAGAAGAAATTATTTAAATAATAAAGTGAAGTGATGAGTGTACTATACGTCAAAGTGGATACAAAAGAAATTATTTAATTAATGAAGTTAATGGAGAAATTACTAAGTGGACAAGTGATTAGAAGTGGGTTAGCCCTAAGATAAGGAAAGTGGTTTAAGATGGTTAGAAGGTAACCCCTTGAGGAAGCTACATAAAAGTATAAATAAGAGGCAAGGGTCTCTCATTTAATTACACTTGAGCATATTGAATATCTACAAGTGACTGAGGTAACCAAAGGATATCTAAGGCGAATTTCAGAGGGAATCTGAAGTAAAGAAGGCCGAAATTCAAGGGAAGATGAATTATTTTGCTGATGATTTCTAAGGTATGTTATTTACAGGTCATCTCACCATTTTTTCAGTAAATTTTTCTCTAGAATGATTCAGACCGCGAAATATGGAGGTCGTTGAGGAAACATATCCAAGTAGTTGTGATAAAAATTTAAGCTTGTGGGTTGTTGTATTTTTGGAGTTACACTCCGTGGAAAACAGGGTTTGTGGCTAGTCCTAAAACTAGTCTAAAAGAGGTGTTTCAAGTAAAAGCATCATAAATTATTCATAACAGATCCAAATTCAAGAAGACCAAATGTATTGGTTAGAGTACAATCTGTAGTATTCTGTGTACCATTTTAATATCCATACAAAAAATATTATGTGTAGGGCACGCTCTACAAGTTCGCTCTCTAGAATAAGCCAAAATTCAACAAGGTATGCCATTTTGGCTATAACTCCTTTTCTTAGAGGTTCTAAGTAGTGAAACCTGGAGGAATTGCATAAAAGACACTGACGAACATTGTGTACTATTTTCAAATCTTTATTCATTACAGGTACATAGTTATGATTATTTCGAGTTAGGGTTGTTCACTAATCCAAAATTAGTCACGTGAGACTAAAGTAAAGTTTGATGAAAATGCTAGTCTCTTGTTGTTAAAGTTAAGGAAGGTTTGCAGGTATGTAATCATATACACCGGGTTTGTTACATAGTTACAAATCAAATTTGGATGATGAAATTGATGAGGGATTTTGGTTGAGTTACATGTTGGGTGCATGGTAGAGACAACTAGTTGATGAGTTGGCACATACATGAGGTGTATAGTTGATGATGTTGGTACAACTTGATGAGTCATAGTTGATGAGTAGTTGATGCATGATTGGTACATACTTGGTACATGGTTGGAGGCTTGTTAGTAGTATTGTTGACACATGGTTTATGGATGATGTAGCATACTTGTCTTGGTATATTATTAGAAGCACATATTGATCTTGGTGATGATTATGAGTTGTTGTGTTATGATTGGTTGATGCACATCTTGGTGTTATTGTGCATATGGTTGAGAGTTATCTTGGTGATTGATCTTGGTGAGTAGATCTGATTTGGTTGATAAGATTGATGAGATGGGTTGTTGTGATAGGTTGTTTGGACAGGTTATTTGCATAGGTTTGGTGCATGGTTGATGCATTTGTTTATGGTTCAGGTTGAGGTACAATTTGATATATGGTACATGTTGGCACAAGTTATTGGTACAGGTTGTTTGGTGCAAGTTGATTGGTACAGGTTTATAGCAGTATATATCACAGTGATAGTGTGATAGTGGTTCCATCATTCTACTTATATTTCAGGGTGGTTGGACAGCGAAAGGACAGGTGGTTGTAGCCACCTTCCGGTTGTAGCCAGAGAACATAGGGGGTTGTAGCCAAAGAAATGGGGAGTTGGAGATTCCCTCAGGTTGTAGCCTGAGAAACTAGGGGGTTGGAGCCTCCTTCCAGTTGCATCTAGAACACAAAGGAAGTTGGTGCTTCCAATGAATGTAATTCTTAAAGACATATAAGAAAAATCAGTTTGTGGTTTTCTCCCTCTTTGGGTTTCCACGTAAAAACACTTATGTATTGTGTATGTGTATGATTTCTCATTTGTTCAATGTTTATTTACTCTGCAACTATTGGATGATAATGCTACATTGATATAACACTTGCATTTTTTGGTTAAAAATAATTAAATTTCTCTATTATTGATTCACCCCCCCTCTCAGTAATCCAACACTAAGAACAGTAGATCAGGTTCCTTACCTCTCAAAACCTCGCTCCCACTTGTTGTAACTTACCCATGTTTCTGTCTTTCAACCATGTATATTTGCTTCCACTGACCTGTGCACTATCTTCATCGTCTCATTCTTTTTCATCTACATTGATAATCAAATCCTTTAAAACAGGGTTCAACCCGATCTTCGCATTTGACCTCAACTTATTAATGAGTTGGGTACAAGGTTTTCACGTTATGGATTGTACAACATGTTTTTCTCCCTCCTTCTCTGATGACTTTTCCATATTTTTCAAACCTCCTGGTTTGTTGGAACCATCTGAGTCTTTCATTAGTGCAAGAATGGTCCTCGTGACTTTTCCTTTGATGATTTGGATTGACGTCAAGTTTTGTTGTCATGTGTAGCTCTCGGATGGGACCCTAGACATGGTGTTAGCACGTGATTGCAGAGGTTATCGAGGGTGGTTTGGATCCACACCGATCTGACTTCCGCAATCAACCACCAATTGCCATGTACTTCACAAGCTATACCATGGTTTCAATTGCGGAACCGCTCTAGGAGATTAACGTTCGGTCGCTTTTTATTTCCGCAATGAAGTGTGAGAGTCGATCAGTTTTGCAATCTGCGATCTGGGTGATCCTTCTACTTTAGTGCCACTGCTAAAGTTTTATCCATCTGCCAATTTTAATATTCTTCTAACAATATTTAGAGATGGCATCAATTTTTCTTGTCCTCGAAAAGAAGATCAAACTAGTAATACTAACACACCCCAGTGCCTTTGTTGGGCTATGGAGTATTTATTCACACCCAAACTAACTAATGTATAGCTGCACCCCAGTGCCTTTGTTGGGATATGGAGTCTTATTGTTGATCTACTGTATAAACAAATTGAAAAAGAAATGCTCTAATGGCGAGCTTATTCAACACACCCCTACTCTAACCAGCTGAAATTGAATACTCAAGTATAAACAAATTGCCAAAATAACCAATCAAGCAACGGGGTTCTTGGCATGTCTTCATGTACATTGTTGAAAACATGAAAAGACAACAACGTGCACAACGAAAATTCTAATGGTAGTTCATAGTTACTGCCACACACTTTGTGCATCATACCAACAACTACACTATTAGAGACCCCAGTTGAAATTGAATCCATCCAATCAGATATGGGATCATCAAGAACATGAGGAGACTTTGGCTGATCTAGAAGACTGAGTCGATGTTGTTTGAAATCTACTATATGAACAAGACTGGGTTACTCCTGTCCTCATTGAAACAACTCATGAAAGTCATGTGATTCACAACCATTAAGGGCAGCAAAACACTTTTGATATTGCTCATCTTGTTGTTTGAAATGAAAGAGTATGTCTTCTACATTGCTAATTTTTTCTTGTCCTTGCTCCAGAATGTCATTTCCAGACTTATAGATTTCTTGTTGCTCAACGATTTATGGGAAATGCAGATCCACGTCTACTATAGAAGAAGATTTGAAATGTTTATTTGGTATCTCCCCTTCATAACCAGTAAATAGAGTGTGTTCAACTTCAAATAAATCATAAACATATGCTAAAACTTCATGAAAAAATTGAGCAACAAATTGATCACAGTCATGACTATCATTAGTTGCATCATTAACACAAAGCTGAAAAACCTTCTACTGGAAACCCAAACTAAATAAGGATTTAACATCAACATTTATTACCTTCTCATCATCATTTTCAATTTTAAAAGAATGTTGAAAGTCGTCTTGTTGTATAATAGAATTGGAAGAAGATACAATTGATAATGAATTGTCTTCCTCTTCCTCAGCATTATCGTCCCCTTCATTTATACTGCTAGAAGAACTAATAATTCGCTTTTGAATATAAGATCCAAATTCTTCACAACCATTTTCAAAAAGTAAATCAGCGGGAAAAATCTTTTACAATGATCATTAAACGTTGCATGGAACTATTTCAAGGAAGATATGCTAGCAGGAGGCAAGGATCGATATCATTCATGAGCATCTCCCTCTAATGAGTACATGAACATATTCATTAATACATCCTCATGATGTATACCAAACTGATGCATGACTTCATGGAATGCAAGAAAATGATCTGTGGGGTTATCATCTTGATCTTCTCTAAATCTGGGCAAGTAATCACCCCACTCATCTATAGCAGGAACAACATTTGGAAAACCAAGAACAACAAAGAAATTAAAAGGAGCAAACCTCCAAGCCAAGATGGCTTCCATATGAAAATATGACTTCTTGAAACTGTGGAGTCGCCAAAAGATTATTTAACCATGGAGTCGCCAGGTGAGTGATCTACAGACTGAATGTGTCTAGTCTTTGTTCACTATCAAAGATCAGATTTGATCGTTGTCGTTATCCTAGGGAAATATATTTCGTTACTTTGTTCCCGACAATGGCACCAGAAGATGTTGGTCCTAAAGTCTGCACATGACTGCTAAAGGGCAGAGTTAGGCCACCTCAAGTTTAGAATGATTGTTTTTTATTTTATTTTGTTGGTCGTTTAGAGGGTTGGTTTTACCAAGACAAGAGCATGCTGGGGTAAAAACAAGTGAAATAATGGAGGTAAAAACAAAGGGAAACAACAAACCACTCAATTAATAATCTACTGCAAGAAGTTTAATACTTAAAATATCATTTAAGGACATCAAACATGTATCAAAAACGCAATTACTCCCACAGGTTGCATTAAAAACAAATCTTCACCAAAGAATTTGTTGTTTAACATGTTGCATATTAGTAAAGACAAGTTATACAATAGTTGAAGGAAATGAAATGTTCTTCGCACAAATAAAAAAAATTGCATTAAAGATAAGATACTAAAAAAAAAAAAAAACATGTAGATTTGGACAAAAACATTGTCATGAAGAGTATATTCACCAAGTAGAGAGATTTAATCCATGCATAGAACAGGTTCAACCAACTGATTTATTGATCTTCTTTTCCCAAAAACTGAACCCTCAAAACATACAAAAACTACATATTTATCAGAGTTGCAGAGGCTCTCGTCCATTTGGGACTGAATCTTAACTCTACACCATCAGTTGTGAAACAATTTATTAACTTAAATAAAACCCTGCTGGAGTATATTGTGGTATACTTCGAGCTTGACTTAATCAAAAAGAGTAGTTCTTATCACACATAAAAGACCACTTATTAACTTAATCTAAAAGAGTCTTGAACTCAAAATGACTAAAATTGTTGCTAACAATGAAACTAGACTTATGCATATGCTGGAGTGAACAGAGATTTGATAGAAAATGACTAGGAGTGACATAACTGAGTTTTGTATCGAGTGTTGGCATATATGCGCATTATTGGAGGCCAGTGGGAGATAATTGGATATATTGGCAACGTTCTTCAAATTATCTTCTTTAGAAAGCAGCAAGTCTTCTTGTGTTTTTCTAGAGTCTCTGATATTCCTTCTGCAACCTAGGTGTGTAGTTTCTCCAATTCTCGATTGTGGTGTTGTAGGACTGGACCTGCAGCTTTATTTTATGCACCTATTAACTATCACCGAGCTGCTGTCAGACGAGCAATATGATGCCTTTGACTGGCTCGGCGTTCCTGGTTTGGCGTCGTTTAAAAACTTCAAAATATGCAATAAATGAGGATAATCCACTTCGCAAATTCGACGTTTGGGAGATTGGGAGTGCAGAGTATACATATCTCCCAAAGGACCGAACTCCCGAAGTCATTAACCAACACTTTTTGATAATTATCCTGGGATTAAGACTTCAATCATTTTGATGTTTCGGCACTTCGGCACTTCGGAGCTTCGGGGAACTATGTTTGCTCTAGATGAAAATATCTTGGAGTGATAATCTCGCGGAGTCATTAATTCATTATTATCCTAATCTAATTAACCCGAGATTAATATATTTTTACCATTAAATATTTGGGGAGTTTGGGACTTCGTCTCTTCGTCGTTCGAGATCTTTTGAATGTAGAGTTTGAGAATCTCCCGGAGTGACTTGGCAGTTTGGGGATCTGGCACTTCAGGGCTCCGGCACTTCGAAGGTTTGGAGAAATTTGTTTGCTCTATATTGAAATCCCTCAGAATGGCGATCTCCCGGATCTGACATGGCCATATGATGTCACAATCATTGACGTGTCACAAAAAGAGAGTGACACGTGTCACCTAAAAATGAGCAGATGACGTACCCAAAGTACCAAAAATGAGTGCCACTTGTCATGACAGATGAATGCCACGCGTCTCAAGAGATGAATTTCGCGCGTCTCATGACTTTCAACGTTCGAAGCTCCAGCGAATTGTTTTTTCTCTGGGTTGAAATCTCTCAGAGTGACAATCTCGTGGAGTCATTAACCAATGCTTATGCTAATTAACTCGAGATTAATATATCGTATCATTAATCATTTTGGGACTTCTTGACTTCGGATCTTCGGGGTTTGGAAGCTTTGGAATGTCAAGTATACATATCTCTCGGAGTGGTGATCTCCCAGATCTGATGTGGGCATATGATGTCATAGTCGCTGACGTTTAAATAAAATAAGAGTGACACGTGTCACCTGGAAAAGAGCCGATGGCATAACCAATATACCATAAATGAGTGCCATGTGTCATCTAGAATCAAATGACAGGTGGTCTATGACGTCATCTAAAAAATACTCTGGCATTCCGACGCTTTGGTACTTCGGGGCTCTGTGCTTGTTCTGGACCAAAACCTCCTAGATAAACAAACTCGTGAAGTGACGTGGCAGTGAGTGTCCACTCCGGCACTTTGGGGCTCTGGTACTTTGGGGATTCGCTAGAACTGTATTGAAATCTCTCAGAGTGATAATCTCCCGGAGTGAAACTGCATATGATTGTTGTTAAACCTTGTGTGATTTTGAAACCTCGAATGCACGAGAGTCGTTGATCTTGATTAACTGTTGGATCTCCACCATCGAACATTTAACATGTTTGTTTTCTCACAATTTAAGCCCGAAATGGATTGTTGTGACTTTCCTTTTGGATGGTTCATGTGCATACAAAGGACTTTGTCGACCTGCTACATTCTCAATTAGTGATAAACATGATGACAAATATTTCGAACCCAAACCACAACATGCAATTATCCTTCAAGAAAACAGAAATAATTTGTGCAAAGAATCAATCAAGAAGGACAATGATAAAAACAGAGTCATTGTAATGGGAAACTGACTTAACCAACCATAAGAGGAATTATTTCAATGAAGGTATGGGGAAATGAGACAGGAGGGGCACAGGTGGAGACTTAGGTCTCAACAGTTACTATGGGTAGACAACTATACAAGATACCAAAGGTAGCTCCACCTACCACAATTTCTTTGGTCTCAACTAAGAAGTGCAGGAAGGTCATCTCCCATATTGTGAAATCTATTCTCTTCATGATTCGCTTTCATAGTGAACAGAAGGTCATAGCCACATCCATGGCCTCCACACAGGGCTCCTCTATGCAGCAGAAGCAAGAGGAAAAATTCATGAAAGAATATCAGGACATCCTCATCTCTCCCACCGAGGTGCCTCTGTAATGTTAGGTCAAGCATTCAATTGAGCTAACCCCTGGAATGCCTTTGCTTAATAGGCAAGTGTATCAGCGCTCTCTTATGGAAAATGAGGAAATCAAGTGCCAAATTCAAGATCTTCTCAAAAAAGGGCACATTCGACCAAGATCCTCACCCTACAGAAGTCTAATTGTGCTCGTATAGAAGAAATATGGGACCTAGCGACTATGTATTAATCACAAATATCTGAGCAAAATCACAGTGAGGAACCAGTACCCAATTCCACGAATTGACTACCTTATTGACCAGTTAAAGGGGTCCAAGTACTTTAGTAAGATTGATATGAATTTCGGACACCATTATTCCCCCATAGAACAGACTAATGTATGGAAGTCTGCTTTCAAGGTCTTTTCGAGTGGTTGGTCATGCCCTTTGGCTTGACAAATTCCCCAACAACTTTCATGAGGTTGATAGATGACATCTTAGAACCATTCACCAATTCCTTTGTGGTTGTATATCTAGATGACATCCTCATCTTAATCAAGAGTTGGGAAGAACACTTACAACACATTCAGTAGGTCCTCCACACTCTCTGGCAACACAAGCTATAAGCTAACTTAGAGAAATGCCCCTTCATCATGAATAAGGTCCAATACCTCGGATACATTATAGATGAGCATGGTGTGCATGTTGATTCTTAGCCTTCGAAGCTTCTTAGGCCTTGCCAACTTCTATCGCAGATTTGTATTGGGGTTCTCCCATATCGCATGGGCTCATAGCCAAGTGACCAAGGGTAGTTGCTTCACCAAATTTGAGTGGGTTAGATCACAACAAAAATCCTTTGATGATTTGAAACATTGCTTACGCTTAGCCCCAGTGATTGCCTTACCCGATTTGTAAAAACCATTTGAGATTGAGATAGATGCTTCCAATTATGGTGTTGGTGACGTTCTCACTCAACACAGTCATCAGATGGCCATTCATGGTGAGATACTCTCAGATGTCGTCCGTAAGTAACACACCTATGAAAAATAAATGTATTCCATCGTACAATCATGTCGCCAATGGAAGCATTACATTCTAGGGAAGGAGACAATAATCCATATGGATCACAAGCCTCTGCAGTTCATGCAGACACAAGGAAAATTGCAGAATGACCACCATCGAAAGTGGTCCACGTACCTGCAGTAGTTTCACCTCAAGATTAAGTATAAGAAAGGGATCACCAATCGCGTTGTTGACTGCCTCATTCGACCTCCAATTGCAACACTAACCATGGTGCTTGACTCTTGCGGGCATGAGACCTTCGGGCGGTCCCAACTTTATAATAGTGGTCCTGACTTCGCTGCGACCTATCAGATGTTGGGAACGGGATCGATCGTTGTCGACTTTCATATTCTAGATGGACTTCTATTCCATCTGGGTCATATATATGTTCCTTCAAGTGATTGTGCGAAGCTAATTTTGAAAGCCCACTACAGTTGGGTGGTAGGACACTTTGGCATGGAGAAAATAGTGGCAATACTACAGAAGAATTTATATTGGTCGAAGCTTCAATAGGATGTTAGTAAGTATATTAAATCATACACTGGTTGCTCCATTTCCAAGCCACCCAATAAAAAATAATGATTGTATACCCCTTTGCCTACTCCCGACGGGCCCTAGGAATCCATCTCGATGGAATACATGTTAGGTCTTCCCTCAACCAATCATGGAAATAACTGTGTATTCATGGTGGTTGATCGATTCTCTATTATGGCCATTATGACCACCCGTAAAAAGAGTATCACAGCTGAGGGCACTGCCAAGCTCTTCTTCGAGCATGTATGGGCACACTTTGGACTACCACAGACCATCATATCAGATCGGTACAAATTATTCTTAATCACATTCTGGTCAAGCCTTTGGTCGTTGTTGGACACAAAGCTCACCAAATCCACTGCCTTCTACCCTCAGACTGATGGAAAGACAGAGGTCATCAATAGGATGATTGTGCATATCTTGCACATATACAACTCCAAGTATCCATGCACATGGTATGAGAGTCTTCCTTAGGTCCAACACAACTACAACATATCCCTCCATAGCTCGAACGACCGCATCTCTTTTCAAGTGGGCCTGGGCTTTCAACCATTGGGGCCCATTGAAGTAGCATTAGCCCTTGCATCCACATAGGAAGAATCTTCCCATGCTCAATTTGAGGATGACAAAGCCACCAAATTCAATAAATGGATTTTGCACAACCGCCAACAAGTCCATGATATTTTGCAAAAATCCAATGCTAAATACAAGCAATGTTGTGATCAACATCGGGTTCCCCACAAGTTTCAGGTGGGAGACAAAGTTTGGTTACATTTGCAGAAAGAGCGCCTTAAAAGACCCCATCGAAAGTTGCAACCACTTTTCTATGGACCTTACACCATCACAAAGGTTGTGGGAGATAATGCTTTTGAGTTAAGTATTCCCCCCTTCCTTGGCTTGCACCTATTATTCAATGTAGACCTCCTTCAACCATATTTTCCCCCACTACTGGACACATCGGAAGTGGCAAAGCAACTGTGACACCTATAAATCTCAACCCTGACTACATGGAACATGCAACCATTGATCGGATCATGAACACACATGCTAATGGCACTTGCCAACATAAGATCCAACTCTATCAGGTTGTCAAAGCAAGGCAACTACTGCACCAAGGAAAGTGGCTCACCAACGTCAAGTTCAGTAGAAGTTGACTCCATTTGATGGAGGCGCTCAATGCAATTGAGACCATTTCTTCCTAATGTAAATCCTAACCTTGTACAATATCTACTGCAAACTGATATTCAGAAAAGAACAGAAAATATACAATGGCAAATACAAACATTACATAGAGATTTTTCACCTGGAAACCCAAACCGGGAAAACCAACATATATTATATTCATACATTGTGTTACAATGTTTACAATACAAAATACATATAGGAGCCAGTGGCATCCAAAACCCTAACCCAATGACCTGGATTAGTCCAAAACCCTAATTCCTTAACCGGAAATAGAAAACCATCGACAAAAACCATGTGTCGAAAAACCACCTAAATACATGACACGTTTCCCGAGGCAGAAAAAACATTTCCGGGGGTGCTGCCCTGGGACCCCTGCGTGCTCGGCACAGATGCTCAAACACTACTACTCGTGCAAAGAATATATATAACACATACCAAAAATTCTCCCACTTGTTGTTTTCTTTGCACACAGGGGGTTATAGGGTTACATAGTCAACAATCCAGGGCAGC
>SNQJ01S0009046.1:328090-338536 GCA_010110895.2 Picea sitchensis
GGAATATCTTATCCAAGATATATGAGAGATATGTGTGAGGATTTGAAGGGATTATATTTTGTAATAATGGGAAATAGGTTGAGAGAAAAGTGGATCTGTAATAATGAGATGGTCATCTTATCTTCAAGGCTCTCATGTATAAAAGAGAGTGCTCTCTCTTCATGAGGATTAAAAGTAGAAGAGGAATTAGAGGATTCAATTAATTAGAGTTATTTTGTAGTCATTTAGTGGTAGTCATTAGGATTAGAAAGAGAAAGGGATTCTTAGCTTTGATTCATGGTTTTGGTTTTCATGCTTTCATTATTTTGTTATGAAGATTGATTTGATTATTGAACATAAGATTACTTCATTGGTGAGAGCTCTCATATGTTGTTATGCCATTAAACTCTTCACTTGTTGTATCTACTCTTCCTTCATGTAGTTCTCCATTTCTAGATTAATTCCATTTACGCAATTTCCCATTCTTAGAGTAATTTCATTTACGCAACTAGATTAATTTCAATTCCAGTCGTGTGTTAGATTAATGATTCTAATTTAGTCGTGTGTTAGATTAATGATTCTATTTCAGTCGTGTGTTAGATTAATGATTCTATTTCAGTTGTAGCTTAAACATTATATTAGATTAGTTCCACTTCAATCTTGCATATACTTTGTGTGTGCTTCGTCAGTTTACGAACCCCAGGTTGACAAATTAGATAGTTGGGCAAGTACTACAACTCAGTTAATACAACATTAGTTCGGCCCAATATAACGATTGTCGTTCCCTTGTCACAATTTTTGTTCCTTTTGTTGTTCATTTGAACGGAACGATTATTGTTCCTTTTGTTATGATTGCTCTCCCTTTGCAAGGGTTGCATCTCTGGAGGACGGGTATTGAAAACGGAAGGTAAGAACCTACGCAGGCAACAACTAAAACACTTGTGCCAGTGCCTACCTTTGGATGATGCATAGAGGTTATATTTTAAGACATCTTTAGAGACCAACAACGACGATTCACAATGGTGACCTTTAGATTCCATATAAGAGCACAAGGGCGCACAATCAAGGAAGGATATGGGAGCAAGAGCAACAAGGCATAAAGATAAATTATGAGGTAAAGTTTTGAGGCAATGTAGAACTGAGGCAGAGTTGCGAAGATGGAAGACAAGTAGCGAAGGGTGGGAAGCACTAGGAGATTTTGGAGGAAGTCTGAAATGCAAGTCTGGATGAGGCATGTGTGAGGTAGAACCAAAGTCTATGTTAACTTGGTGAAGTCTGCGAGAGAAAAGGGATAACATGTGTGTGGTAGGGTGCATGACTAGGATGCACTGCAGGAGGTTGCGAAGGTGGTTACAATAATTAGTTTTGGTGTGATGATTTTTTTTATGAGTGTCTTGGTGAGGTGAGTTGTAAACCTAGCCGATAATGCTCATATTATAATTGTTTCACAATAACAAGACTTAATCGGGTGTTAGGCACAATTTGTGTCACCCACACTATTTTTGTGTGTGTCTCTTGTTTGTTTCGCAATATTTCTCTTGGTTTCTCATGTTCTTGGATGTATGTTGAAATGACTAAGTGTTAAGTTGTTAATAATATTATCTAAGTATTTAAGTGAGTTGCACATAGTTGGATATTTTCTCTCGTGTAGCCTAGAATAGAGTATGTGTATGCTCTAAGTGAAGAGGTTTAGTCCAGACGAAGTATTCTTGGTGTTGCCAAGCGGCCAAGTAAGAACCATCACAATGTTACATGCCCTCAAGAGATGATTGATCGCAAGATCTGAACAGGCGTCATGTGGGGCCGTGACAGGTGGTATCAGAGAAAATTTGGCTCTTCACCATTATTGCAGTCGAATAATTGTGGTAGAGTGCACTTGTTGAGAAGACAGTTTTGGCGTAGGATTAGTGATGGATCAATCAAGTGGGATGACCTATCGCAAAGACAACCTGAGTGAAGACTTGGTGGTTTGGCTTGTGATGGAAGTGAAGGGCCGAGTTGCAGATAAAGCCATGACTTGTGGACAAACTAGTGCACAGACATTGAGCATACCAGGCGTAGAGTTATTAGGGTGAACTGAGCACTTGGGAAAGGTGGAAGAATGTAGGACTTGTCACAACAGATGAATTATTGGATTCCTTGGATGAACCTTTTGCAAGTAGAGTGAAGATACTTGGAGGGACTTTATGGCTGGGTCACATGCAGATGGAAGTGACACCGAGAGGGAGCCTAATACAACCAAAATGAAGGACCAACTCATTATCTTGTAGAAGACTGTAGATTAGATGACAGATGCAATGTGTCAGCATGGTGAGAAGGTTGAATAGATGGAGACTAAGATAGGCAGGATGAAGCATGGGTTTAATGAAACCATCTAGTGCCAGACAATTGCGAATTTGATTGTCGACACCTTGATCGACAACGTTCAAGATAGACTCAAGGAAGTGGAGGATGCACTTGCCTTAGTCACATAGAAGTTGAAGGACCAAAATGATACCATCACATTGTTGAAACGAGCTTTGGCCAATGGAAAAAACTCTGTTGTCATGTCAATGAGGATCAAGATAAAGGAACCCAAGCCATATGATGGTACTTGCAATGCTAAGTTTCTTGCAACTTATGTTGGGAAATTCAACAATACTTGGAGCAGTTGAATGAAAGTTTGAACAAAGCTAAGGTGAACACTACGACGATGTTCTCGACAAGGATTTCTAAGCTCTGGTGGAGGAATCGAGAAGAGGACTTGGTAGCTGGGAGAAACGTTGAGAAGATAGAAAATTGGGCAGAGATGAAGGCACAATCTGGTTTGAGAAACCAAGCATGGATCACAAGAAATTAGTCATTGGCTCTCAAGCATGCTGGTAAGATCCAAGCCTACATCAAGGACTCATGTTGGATATTAAAGACACGTCGGAAGAAGATGTTGGGTCAATTAATTACTATCAATAAACCCCTTTTTCTTATCAATTTGGTTCGTAAACTTATGAGCTGTAAACACAATATGTGCAGGAAAAAGGTTTAAGCCAAAGGCTAAGTCTAAGTTTTCTTTGTGGTCTCAAAAGACAATCACTCCACACCAAAACTCAATCAACTCATCAAACATGCAGAGAAACCGAAATAGAAATAAGTAATCAATTTTAATCTCTTAAAGTGAACTCTTTGTTCTGATCCCCTTAAAAACTCAATAAGCAATCTTTCACTTCACATGGAGAGTGTTCATGCTAACAATAAATGAGGTTGGATGCAAAGATAATAAATTTCAACTGATAATAAAGTGAAATCTATTCTAAGGACAACAAAAAATTGTTTCTTGGGATGGTATCTTAAATAAATTTGCTACAGGTTATTCAAAGCCTGATATAATGCCACAAACCTAATATGGATTCTACCAACTTGAGAAACAACATCTTAAAATACAAGTTTCTGTGTATAACTGGTATGTGTGATAGAACAAGCTCTTATGGTGGCTTCATCACTTTCACATTCATATATAAGATCCATGTGCAATTGTGACTCTAGTAAGTCTTGTGACAAGATTCTAACTCATTCACTCATGCACACAGAGTCTTTGAATCCATGACATAAACTCTCAAATCTATTCTCACAATCAGGTATGAGAATGTAATCTTTCATATTAAATGTTCATACATTCTCTTATTAGTGATTAATTAGTTCTTGGAGAGTTTGACATTATTCTCTTAACAATAATAGACCAAAGTTTATTCTATGGTGCATTCAAAAGGGAAATGGTAACAAGCAAATATCAAATCAATCTTGCAAATATAACATTTGTCCATTGAGACAGAACAAGATTAAAGTGAAAAGAATAAGAGAAACCACTGGTGACTTACCAATCCAATCGCGACAACACAATAAATTCTCACACCTAACTTTGTAGTAACACGACCTGGGCTAAAACTATCAAAACATTTGAATGCAGAATGAAGTTATTAACTTTAAATGTCACCACACATAAATTAATGGCTTCTACACAAATTAATATCTGTAATATAAAATGAAACTAACAAATCAACTAAACTAAGTATTGATACACTTAGCTCAGTTTCCCGGGAGAGGTGGGCCCTTCCCTATCCTGGTAGTGAGCAAATGAAAATCAAAAGATCAAGAACAACTATATACCATTAACCAGATCTGTGCTTGTATTAGAATAGAGTAAAGATGAAAATTACAACACTTTCATTACATAGAAATGAATAGAGTTCAATGATGCTTGAAATGCAAGTATAGACTTGTCTCAAAATTACAACTTCTTTCTCTTCTCTACCCCCATTATTACATTACAATGTTACATACATCTAGAATCTTGCACAGGGCAATAAGACTAGGCCCCTACGATTTTGTGAACAAAATGCCCAAATTAAACAAGGAAACAATTAGATCTGTTGAGGGTAACCATCCACGATCCACTTGGTATCTTTAACAATTGAGATGACGCAGTTTTGATCTCATTTCTATTCATAAATCTGAACTATAATTTGTTGATTATTTTGAAAAACGAGCCGCACATAAATCTGGACAAACCCAGATTAGGAAGACTTTGATATCTCCCCGACCATACCATATTTTAGGAATTCGCTCGCAACTGACCCAATTGAGACCAACCTGCATAAAACCAATGTTCTAGATTTCCTAGGTTTCTCTTCGTTTGCCCGCCTATCTCCCCGAAAGTTGACTGTTGCTTTTTCAACACATTTTTTAACTGAAAACCCTTAATCATGGCTGGAGATCTCCATGTGTGACTTGAGCGTGAACCAATAGGTCACAATCCATGCTAGCACTTAGTCCTCCAAAACCCATGTGATCAATATCAATCTAGGCGTGCGTGCATATTTGAACCTACAAACTTGGGTACTTGAACAACTATGGTACAAGAACAACACTAACATTCCTTATTAGTAAAACTTTGCTTGAAAACTCTTATTAATTCATCAAGAACCTAGGAATAATGATAAAATAAACAACCGTACCTTATGATACTTATCAAAAAGGTTTTAGGCTTGAAATCACAAAAATGGACGAAATTAGGGCTAAGTTTAGATGCAAAAACAAAGTATAAGTGGAAAAATAAGTGTTTGGATGATGGAAAAATAGGGTTTCAACATCTCCTACATCCCTAAGTATTTGCATATCCTAATGCAAATAAAGTGGGAAATAAGTTGAGGATTGGTATCAGATATGATGAAAAAGGGGAAGTGAATATTTCATGTTGTAGCTGAATGAATGTGGTCTTAACTTAGGCAACTATCATTAACAATATCTATGGACAATGCTCAAGTAATGGCACAAGATATTAAAATCTTCTATTATGTCTCCCTGCTCAAGCTCTAAGCATTGAGGTTCAACATTTTCAATGTCAAGAATTAACCTCATTAATCTTATTCCTTAAGATGTATATATAGTTAAAATGAAAATCAATTTTAGGATGATTGGTTCCTTGTTACCACATTTTATGGATTAAATTGATATGTTCTTTCAATGAATTTAATCCCATTCAATACCAATGTAATTATCAAAATGCCATTACATTATATACTAATAATTTGCGTTAATCCATGTGTATATACAATCAACATAACAAAAGAACATAACTAATTAACATAAACTTACTAGTATTTAGTTTGTGTTACACAAACACAATGTAAAAAAAATTCATATTTAATAAAATTATTTTAAAAATGATTGAATCCACCATGTGGCCTAAGAAATTGCATTCACCTCCTCCTTAGCTAACATTTTGGACATCCTAAAATATCATACTTTTTATTGCCTCTTCTTTGCTTCTTCCTTGCTTGAATAAAAGTTGTTGCTTTTATTACCTTTTATCTTTAAAGACATTAAAATAAGCTTTAAGTAAGTTATGCAACTTTAACATAATATAGAAAATACTCTATATTAAGCATCTTTGTAATAAAAATAACTTTATGATAACTTTTTGCTCAAATCATAACATTTTTGAATGGGAAGGTGTCTATATTATGAAAAATCACTTATACATATTCATCTAGCAAACCAACGAAAAAGATGGTATTTGGCGTCCCTCTATTAATATCTTTGTTGCCATCCATTTTAATAGTCAACCCTCTGCCATCCATCTATGTTGTTTGATTGCATGTGACCGACCTTGGGACTATACTTGATTTGGAGAGGTGATGTTTGGTCACCATGGTAGGTGGAACACACCCTCATCTTTGTTCAATAAAGTCGATTCATCGTCCTTGTTTCTATTTTGAATACATGTTAGGCTAAGTCAACGAGGATAATTAAAGATGTTAAAAATTTGTGTGTAAGAATTGAAAATAATGAAAAAGGAAAAAGGGGTGGAAAATATTTTCTCAATATTTAGTACTTTAAATGAAAGCTCTAGTGGATCTTTCAGAGCTTTAATGGGTCAACTTGGTTCTTGGAATGCTCCTTAGCTTGCTCACTATGATAGATTTTCCCAATGGAAAAATTCCTCAATAATGAGAAGCACTTAAGCTAACAAATGCTCATTCGATATTCAACCCCACCTATAGCTCAAATGCCAAGAAGTTTCTTATATTTATAATTTGAACATATAAATTTAGATTGCTTCACCTTGTAGCATCATATCTCCCTTTTTTAGGAAAATTTGTTGTGCAAACTTTTCAATGATAGTAGTACCAAATCCTTTTCAATGTAACTTATGTCATATTATTATATATTATAGAATGTTTTTTTGAAAGTTAGACAAAATGAAATATGAAACAAAATGACGACTCACTGGACCCAAAAAATGTTATGGACCATGGAAACTTTTTGGAGGAAAGTCTTGATAGGGCGTAAGACAATGGACTCCTCTCCTTGTTAGACAAACAACTTTGGTATTGCCTTTTTGTGTACAAGAACTACCCATCCACTTATCTAATAGATTTTACAAAAAAATGAGAGAGACAACTAATTGAAATTAGTGTATATAAGAGCACAATATTGAGCACATCACACTCTACACTGCGATCTCAAAGACATGAAGTAAGTGTGGTTTAACATCACCATAGAAAAACCATATGACATTCATACCTACAAACCACATGATATGTGGAAAAAACATAAGTCCATTTGGACAAAAACCAAATAGTACATTCACACTTGTCATCTATGTGATATGTGTCAAAGACAAATGATCCATTCACAATTTCCAACTACACAATACATGGCATATACACAAGTGTAATTCAACAAACTCAAAATAATGATACATTGATATTTACAAGGAAAAGTTATATCGATCCATTCACACTTTCCAACTATATGATGTGTGGCAAAGACATAAGTGTAGTTAGAAAAACACCGAATTTTATGAAGTACATATATTCCAAGTCTTTGTACTCCATGTGTCGTGGATTCCTCTTGTTCCTTACAACGTTTTGGCTAATGTCCATTTACAACCTATTTTATGATATACTTACAACAACTTATTATGCGTTGTTTTATTGATTCAAGATATTTGAAAAAACAAATGTTCGTTTTAGTTCCATACCATGATGTTATGGGTGTTTGCAAAAATAAAAACCACAAAACATTGCCTACTAAAAACATCTCTTCCATCCTTCTTCCTACGTTTTTTCATTCATATGTCAATATTTATTGTAATTTCGAAAAATTATATACAAATGTATCTAACTTTGCTTCTATTTTTTTTCCAATTGGCAATAATATTATGTACATAGGTCCCTTTCATTACTTCAATATTCCCATTCACTTGTTTAGGGGGTATGATAGTAAATATTTATATTTATGCCAAAGGCATATATTTATGAAGGGAGTTTGCCCAAAACCGGTCATCCTAAACCATTAGGTTCATTCTCATCCTTTTTTGACAATTGTCCTTCACCTCCACTTTTCCTCGATCGACTCCTGTGACCTACTCCACGTTGATGCAGTCACCCTCAATCCTGTACTCAACCAACTACAGAACTAGGTTTCTGCACACAGAGTGCACATCTACCAACAAACTAGTGTTAATATACATTAACAATTTAAATAATGCCAAGAGGAATTTACAATCATAGGAAAAGGAAAGATGAAACAATACCATTTAAATAGGGACTCACGATTATTTATTAACAAGCCATATTTTGTCTCTTACAGTCTCAATACATTACCAGACAATTTGGTACAGTTCTCATTCTAATTCAATGACTAGGTGTGTTCGTTATTCCACGCTATGAACCCAAAATTGGGTGTCCCTTCTTCTACTCTTGCAGATGTCCCTTCTTCTACTCTTGCAGATGTCCCTTCTATATTCCCTCTCTTCTATNCTCCCAACTAAGAAAACCCCTTCTCATTTTCTTTTTCTCCTCTTGTTTCTTGGAAGCTGAACAATTTTCCCCCGTTCCACTTCTCAATCGTTTCTTTTTCTTCCCCACCAATGTGACTTGGAAGATGGGCAATTACAATAGTCCAACTTCTCAATCGTTTTCCATCTAATTGAATTCCTCGTGTAATTTTTCCACTAAATTCCACAAATTCCACCCAAGACATGTGGAGTTATGGCATGGCATAACCCATGACATGTGGAGTTATGGCATGGCATAACCCATGACACACTAACAATATTTCAACATGCATGGAGTTGCAACACTTGCAACACGATGGGAGTTACAACAACATGATTTACAACATTGGCATTGCAACAATGGGTTTTACAACATTGGTGTTGTAGCAACAAGAGTTGCAGCGCTAGAGTTGTAGCACTAGTAGAATTAGTGTTACAACAATAGGAGCTACAACACTTGTTTCACCCTACAATTACTAGATTGAAATTGAAATGTTTTTGGTTGATATAGATTCCTTAAGGCCAAAGATGCTCCTGCATCAGACATCCTTGGTAAGAAAATAGGAGCTCCAACTTGTGTCGATGCAATTATAGATTCTACAAAGAATGAAGATCCTCGTAGGTGTGTTAGCTCATTTTCAGAAATCCATGATGCATCTTCAGAACCCATGTTTCTCTAATTAACTAGATATTAGTAATATTCTTTATTTCAGGTCCTTTTGCTAACCCTCTTCACCAAGATTTGCTCTAATTCTTCGGTTGGTTTAATAGGTAGTTGTTTCTTCCATTAAGCTAGTGTTTGTTAATGTTTAAGCCATTATTATAGTTGTTTTCATTTTATTAGATAACAAAAGCATAATCCAAGATCACTGAAAAATACACAATCAAAAGAGACACAACATTTATCCTGGGAAACCCTCTAGGGGAAGAAAATCTAGCAAAACTTCCTTAATATAGATAGCCAATACAATGCCAAGAGATCTCTTAAACTAATACAGAAAGTCCTCTCCCAGATATGCGCCACTCTCTCTCTCCTTCTTCTCCAACAACAAATCTGAAACTTGTCTCTCAATGAGCAAGTGAGTTGTGTGTCTAAGTGAGGCGCTAGACTCCTTATTTATATTAGACTGGCACGTGTGAAGTGTCTCTTCACTGGCAGGGCCGACTTCTCCCACTGGGTGGTTATAACCACCTTGATTACATTCTGGGGCCTCTTTAATATCTGTTGGGGCCGACTTCTTATTATGCCTATTATAATTAACATTTGACCAATCCGCAAAAGGGGATTTGGTCCTATTACAATAGCCGACAAGATCAATCCACAATGGTGATTGATCTAATGGATAATATATCAAATAATAATAAGAATACTCTTTGCAGTTACATTATTTCAACAGTGTTAAGACCTAATATTGGCTCATTACCCCTTAACTGGGGCATATTACATTAGTAATGTTATTTTATTTATGTCGTCTTTATTCCATTAGTTGTAATTATACCTCCTGGTCTCCTATATATACCGAGGAGACATTTTCATTTTGAATCATCTTGTACTTGAACATTTATGTGGGGTAAAAGGAGGTTGTCTCCTCGAAGAGGCTTATTATCTGAAATTATCTCTTTTTCAAGGCGTTGAGTACTTATTCTAAGGTTTTTCTATGCTATATTGATATTTGGTTCTTAACATATGGTATCAGAGCTCAAGGTCTTGGGTTTCACTGCTACATCTGAGACACCTTGGAATTTTCGCTATAAATTGTTTTCTACAAAGTTTTAGAAGGAATGGCTTGGAGGATATTTAGTATACGGACCAAGGTATGTTGGGTTAAAATTTCAGCTCCTGAGGCCTTATACTTTTGGAGATATAGCCTGTGCAAGTTAGGGTTCTGGAATCATCCTGAACTAAGTCATTGCGGAATTTTAGCTATAATTTTTTTTTTTCTGTCATGTTTCAGACCCTGAACTCCGAACGATATTTACAAAAATTAGTAAGGTATCTATGGTAAAAATTTTAGCTTCTGGGTCATCGTACATTTTTAGATACACCTTGTGGAAGATAGGGTATCTGACTAGTCCTATTGACTAGTCTCAAGAAGGTGTTCCAGGTAAAACAATCATAACTTCTTCCTAGAGTATCCAAATTGAGTGAG
>SNQJ01S0009046.1:340699-351517 GCA_010110895.2 Picea sitchensis
TATGAATTTTTGGTCATGCCTTTTGGCCTTACAAATGCACCTTCCACATTCCAAGGGTTGATGAATTCCATTTTCAAGCCCTTCCTTCGAAAATTTGTTTTAGTATTTTTTGATGATATACTAATCTATAGCAAGTCTTGGGAAGATGATTCTTTTATACAAAATCATCCAGAGTTACTCAAGCGTTGTGGACAACACTTGTCTCAAGGGGAGGGGAATGTTAAGCCCTAATATTGGCTCATTACCCCTTAACTAGGGCATATTACATTAGTAATGTTATTTTATTTATGTCGGCTTTATTCCATTAGTTGTAATTATACCTCCTGGTCTCCTATATATACCAAGGAGACATTTTCATTTTGAATCATCTTGTACTTGAACATTTATGTGGGGTAAAAAGAGGTTTCCCCCTCGAAGAGGCTTATTATCTAAAATTATCTCTTTTTCAAGGCGTTGAGTACTTATTCTGAGGTTTTTCTATGCTATATTGATATTTGGTTCTTAATAGCTAGGGTACCTTCTTCATCATTCTCTCCTCTCTCATGAAACTCGTACAAGTCATCCACATTGAACATTGGAGAAATGTTAAAATCCTCTGACAACTTTAACTTATATGCATTATCATAAATATTTCTCAAAACTCGACATGGTCCAATTTTCTTGTAATTGAGTTTACTATATGTACCTATAGGGAATATTTATTTCCTTAAATGTGTCATTACCAACTTTCCTTCTTCAAAACCTTTTGTCTTCTTCGTAATTTTTCTCCTTGATTATACCTGGTATTATTTTGTTGTAGTTTCCTCTTAACCCATTCATGCATTTCCTGCATGCTCTCTACAAACTCACTTGCATCAACACTCCTTTTGTCCTCTAGATTTGGAAACTTAACCAAATCAAAAAATCCTTTGAGTAACTTGCCATAAACAATATGAAATGGAATCTTTCCAATTGATTTATTAATTGAATCGTTGTAAGTGAATTCATCCTGGACCAAGACCAAATCCCGTTGTCCTAGCTTCTCTCCACTCAAACTCCTCAACAAATTTCCAAGACTTCGGTTAACCGCCTTGGTTTGTTCATCTATTTGTGGATGATATGAAGAATTGTACAACAACTTGGAACCCATATTCTTCCAAAGTTTCCTCCAAAAGTGTCCAAGAAATCTCGTACCCCTGTCAAAAGTGATACTTATTGGAAGTTCATGTAACCTCACAATCGATTGAAAAAAAAAAACAACCACTCTAGTCGCATCATTGGTATTCATTCATGGTATGAAATGTGCCATCTTTGAAAACTTGTCCACTACAACCATCACAGAATAATGACCACTTTGTGTCCTAGGCAGTCCCAAAACAAAGTCCATACTTATATCTTCCCATGGTCTCTCGAGTACCAACAATGGTGTATATAACCCTATATTTTGACTCTTTCCTTTTTCTAGTTGGAAAATTCTACAACACTCAACAAAATTTTTAACATCCTTGTTGATGTTAGGCCAAAAGTGTCTTTCCTTCACTAACGTTGTGGTCTTATCAATGCCAAAATGTCCACCCAAACCTCTACTATGCAGTTCTCTAACAAGATTGAATTGCAATGAGCTCCGTGGAATGCACTAACTTTGTTTTTTAAATAAAAATCCTTCTTGGATGTGGAAATCCAAATACAATTTTCTATCGATGCTCCAAAGTGATTTGCATGATTTCCAAGCCTCTGCAAAATCTGCGTCTTCTGCATACAATTCTTTCATATATACCAAGATAACAACTTCAGCTGACAAAGTATTTAGCAACATTATTATCCGGCTTAACGCATCTGCAACCTTATTCAACTTTCTATACCCATGCTTCAAAACAAACGAGTAACTTCGCAAACATTATACCCATTTGGAATGCTTTTGATTTAACTTACCTTGACTATTGATATACTATAACACCTTATGATCAATAAATAAGACAAACTCCTTTGGTAGCAAGTAATGTTTCCATTTCTTCAAGGCTTGTACAATAACATACAACTCTTGATCATAAATAAAGTACTTCTTCTTAGAACCATTCAATTTCTCACTGAAGAATTCAATCGACCTTCCTTCTTGGCTCAAAACTGCTCCAATAGTTGAACCACTTGCATCATAATCCACTTGAAATACTTTATTGAAACATGGAAGTGCCAAAATTGGTTATTTCGTTACCTTTTTCTTCAAGTCCTCAAATGACTTCATGCTTGTTGTTGACTTCATGCATGTTGTTGTCCACTTGAAAATTCCTTTTTTCATACATTCAATAAGTGGTGCACAAATCTCACTGAAGTTTTGGATAATTTTTTTGCAAAATCTTGCCAAACCATGAAACCTTCTCACATAAAATGTACACTTAGGCGTTAGCCACTCCAAAATAGACTTTACCTTTCTAGAACCCATCTTCAATCCTTCATTGGAAATCACAAATCCCAAGTACACCAAATCCTCCTTCAGAAACATACATTTCTTCAAATTTATCATCATTTTCTCTTCCCTCAACCGCTATAACACCTTTCTCACATGCTCCAGGTGTTCTTCTTCGGTTTTACTGAAAATCAAAATGCCATCTAGATACATAATTTTTTTTTTACCAAAAATGGTTTCAATACTTCATTCATAACTCTCATGAATGTGCTAGGGGCATTAGTTAACCCACATGACATGACTAGCCACTCAAACAATCCATACTTTGTCTTGAACTTATTTTTCATTCATCACCTTCTCTTATCTGAATATGTTGACACCCACTCTTGAAATTGATCATTTAAAAGTACTTGGCCCCACTCAAACAATCCATGAGGTCATCCATCGTTGGTAAGGAAAATCTATACTTAATAGTAATCTTGTTGATATCTTGTGAATCAATACACTTTCACCATTCACCTTGTTTCTTGGGTGTCAATATTGTAGGTACAACATAAAGACATAAACTCTCTCAGATCAGTCCTCTGTCAAGCAACTTTTGCATTTGTCTATTCACTTCCTCACTCTTTGTTGGAATCCTTTGATAAGGAGCTCTATTCGGTAGAATTGATCCTTATATCAAATCAATTTGATGTGATATCCTCAAGGGAGGTAAACCTGCTGGTAGATCATCTCCAACAGTCTCTTTAAATTCATTCAAGAAAGGTTGAGTTTCCAGTGGCACGAAGCTCATTTTTCCAATCTATGGAACTTGTCTTGGCATCAAGGCCAAATTGAAATGGGTATTTTTTTTCTCTCTCAAAAATGCTTTAGCTAATAACATCATAATGCAACTGCTGCTACAAAATTTTTTGTTGTCATTTCTTTTGCTATCACTGCCACTTAACTCAGTCTCGATCGTTGGCTCCAACCTGTGTCGTTGTCCATCCTTTAAAAATTCATAAGTATTCTTCCTTCTATCATTGAATTTTTTTTTGTTAAACAACCATGGTATTTCGGGTAGTACATGACATGCATCCATCTCTATTATGTCACACAACACCTGCCCACTAAATTTTCCAATCTGAAATTTTAACAAGAATTACTCAGTCACGATTGCCTGTTGTCCTCTTTTCAACCATGAGACTCGATATTGATTCAGATGTGGAATACTTTTTAATTTTAACTTCTCCATTACTTTTGTGGATACTAGATTTTTTGTACTTCCATCGTCTATGACCGAATGATGACACTTATCCTTAATTTTGCACTTAGTTTTAAAAACTTTCTTCCTATGTTCAGGTTCTTTGGCTATCTTTGCCTCATGCATAAGTAATACTCTTCTAAACATCAAGTTTTCTCCCTGCTCCTGCTGGAGTACTTCCACATTGTTGCTAGCAACCATTGCCTCATCTGTGTGGGTAACCTACATTATTGCCTCATTTTTTCTCCTTGTATTCTCCTTCTCTGGGAATTATGATGCCTCGTGACCTTCTATTATGCATCTGTAACAGGTGATCACATACTTACCTCTGTCAAATCGTCTGCCTCCCCCAACGCCACTTCCTCCTCTTATATTCTAGTTGTTACTTGTTTCATCCTCCTTTTAATTTCTTCTAGTAACACTTGCTTTGCCTCTACCTCTAGGTCCTTTTCCTCAGAATTTTTGTTGCAACCTTCTATCAATCTTTTCTTCCACCTTCGAAGCAACTTGATAGGCTTCATATACAATATGAAATTAATATGTGCTCATCTCATCCTGAATATGATATTTCAACCCATTCACATATCTTGCCACTCTCTGATATTATGGTTCCTTTATCCCTGATCTGAGCGATGGTTTGAAATTCCTCAATATATTCAGGGGCATATGTATCTTTCCGCCTTAAGTTTTTCACTTGTTTACACAAATTCTGTTGGTAATCAACATGTAGGAATTTCTCCTTGATTTTTCTTACCATCTTCCTCTAGGTTCTAATATTCTCTTGTCGTTGTCTACCCTCTCCTCATGTAGCATATACCACCAGAGTGTAGCATGACCCTTTAGCTTTGTCATGGCGAATGAATATGATATTTCAACCCATTCACATATCTTGCCACTCTCTGATATTATGGTTCCTTTATCCCTGATCTGAGCGATGGTTTGAAATTCCTCAATATATTCAGGGGCATATGTATCTTTCCGCCTTAAGTTTTTCACTTGTTTACACAAATTCTGTTGGTAATCAACATGTAGGAATTTCTCCTTGATTTTTCTTACCATCTTCCTCTAGGTTCTAATATTCTCTTGTCGTTGTCTACCCTCTCCTCATGTAGCATATACCACCAGAGTGTAGCATGACCCTTTAGCTTTGTCATGGCGAATCAAAACCGATTGGGATCCTAAACATTTTCATACTCAAAATATCTTTTGAGCTCTCCTATCCATTCAATGAGAGTCTCGACTTTCAAACTACCAACATAACATGAACTTCCATGCTTGCACTACCTCTGTCTTTCAGAAAAGATATCAAACGTAACAATGAGTCTACTTCCTCATTATTTCTCTCTTCTTCAGGCTTGCCTTTTGACTTTGAATATGTTTCAACATCTCCAAGCCTTCTATTTTCCAGTTCTTCTATCCTCCTTTATAGTTCCTCTAATTCTTGGTTCTTCGCACCTCCTTGTGTTGCTCCTACTCTATGTGGTGGCATCCTTACAAGTAGTCGTGTATCCCTCACTCGAAGAAACATTCACATGCCTTAATTATAGACACTGTCTCTCATAACTTAGGAGCTAAAAGAGCTCCCATACCACTTGATGCATTCACCCTCAATGTTGTACTCAACCAAATACAAAACCATGTTTTTTCCCACAGAGTGCACAATTACCAATGTATTAGTGTTAATAGAAATCAACAATTTAGAGAATGCCAAGAGAAATTTAGAGTCACAGAAAAAGGAAACAAGAGACAATACCACTTAAATAGGGACTCAATATTATTTATTAACAAGCCAAAAATTTTCTCTTATAGTCTCATTACATTACCAGAAAATCTGGCACAATTCTCATTTTGATTCAATGACTGGGCGCATGTGCATTGTTCCACACTATGAACCCAAAACTAAGTGTCCTTTCTTATGCTCTATTTCTCCTGCAGACGTCCCTTCTTTGTTCCCTCTCTCATGTCTCTCTCCCTCCAACTAAGTGAACCCATTCCCATTTACTTTTTCTCCTCTTTTTTCTTGGAAGTCGTATAGTTTTCCCCCATTCCAGTTCTCAACCATTTTTTTTCTTCCCACCAATGTGAGTTGGAAGCTGGGTAGATACAATGGTCCAACTTTTCAATCATTTTCCACCCAATCGAATTCCTCTTGTATTTTGTCCACCAAATTCCATAAATTCATCCTGATACATGTGGAGTTATGGCACGACATAACCTGTAGCACGCTAACGAGATTTCAACATGCCCAGAGGTGCAACACTTACACCACGATGGGAGTTGAAACAATGTTGTTGCAACAACATGATTTCTAACACTAGTGTTGCAACAACATGTTTTACAACACTGTAGTTGTAGCACTAGCAACACTGGTGTTACAACAATGGGAGTTGCAACACTTATTTCACCCTACAATTACTGGTTTGAATTGAAATGTTTTTAGTTAATGCAAGTTTATTAAGGCAAAAAATGATTCTATAACACACATGCCATCTAAGAATATCTAATTCGATATTTATATTTCAGACTAGATCATCTTAGATTAGATTTTTCTACTTCCTCCAATGTGTATACATAAGCCATGTGCTTAGTTGCAATTACTCACCAAAAGCACCATAAGGCAGTGAGACCCATGTTTTTTCAGATGGATCCCTGCCATTGTGATTACATCTCCATATTGGCATGCATTAGTCCTAGTGACTCTTATAGAGACAGTTCCATATTAGGTGCAGTCCCATGATCTGAAATTAGACAGAATTGGGTTTCCCAAAAGCCCAGTAGTTATGGCGAGGCTTGATCTATTGCAAGATTAGCAGCATAACTCCATTCTGTTGCCATGGTTTCCACGCCCATGAAGCTTGTGAGTGTGCCCTTGCTTGAAGATTTCATTCAGGAAGCCCATATGCAAGTTCTCTTCACTAATAATTTCCCCTTTGGTAAATTATTAGTATTTCTATATCCACCCAATACGAAGGAATATCCACCCAATACTTTCAACAATAACAATCCTGGTATTTCTATCATGTCCATCATTTTCCTTTTTTGATCTTGCAAGTTGGTTGAACACAAGAAAAATGATTGACTAAATTTGACATTGACATAAAGAAAGTAGAACATATAGACATGATACAATTTGGTAAATGAAAACATACCCAATCCTTTGAACAAATTGTAATAGATGGAGTAAATTGCACACGACTACGTCTAGAAAAAAAGCTACGACAATATTAAAATTCTTTGCAACTTCACAACCCAACGGAGGAAGGAATAGTAAAAAATGCAAGATATATTGTTTCCTTGAGCATTTAGCTTCTCTATGATATTTTCTAATGTGAGTGCTCCCATCCTGCATAACATGTCAAGGACCACGTCCATGTCCTTCAACTGATTTAAATTCAAAGGAAGTTCATTTGGTATTTGTTGATGTTTGAGTCTATCAAGACCGAAAGAAAAACCTCATGAGGATTTAAATCCACCTGCATTTTTATAGAAGTGGTACTCCTCTTTGGCTGAAAGATATATCTGTGATATCTTGGATTAGAGAGAACGCTAAATAGAAAACCCCAGATCTTTATTGCTTGAATTTATTAAATAAAATGGTTCTTCAATAACCTGATATGATCTTTATGTGCACCGAGAAATCTCTTTATAATAAGAAAAGATTGAAGGAAGGCTCCAACATTAGAATATATTTGTGCTCAACATCATATATACAACCCTCCTAATCACATACAAATAGAAAATACATCCATATCTTCTCAAAATAAATAGGAAAGAAAATTTTTGATCATCTCAAAGAATTTTAAAAGAATACCGTAGTTAAAACATAAGAGAGTTTGATAACCATACTTCAAACACCTCACCCTCATAAACTCCAAGATCTGAAACATCATTGAAGTCATGCCCTGAAGTAATACTTTGTGGAGTTTTCTTCATGAAATATTTTCAACAATATACAAAATCTCTTTCGGTCACATTTATGGCTGTAAATGCTCCATGATCACATAAGAAATGTCTTTGAAGAATACAAGAAAAAACATTGGAAACTCAACCTCATGCTTGCCTCAGAAATACAAACACAAAGCCATGAGAAATCAATGTAGAAGAAGAAAGAGTGGAGAAGATGGATATCTCTATTTCCTGATGATAAAATTAGCTATATCTTCATGGATGATCCCTTCTTGTTATGATATTTCCCCCCTACCCTTCTGATTCTGGATCCCTTGATGAAGTGTATTCTTCTCTTTTTTAAATTTGCTCTTCTAACTCCTTGAGGAAGTTAGGGTTTTCTCTTCTTGAATTTCTTGTACAATTTTCTTCTTGAAACATTCACTTTAATTAATGCCTCATTTAAGTGTATTTAATGAGTTCACATCATTAACATATGCATCTTTCAAATGGGTCCTTTACCATCTTTAATAAAAAAATTAAATAAACTTTTATTTTCAAAAATTTAATTAATTGCCCTTTTAAAAGGGGGACCATGTTTTAATTTTCTGGATAGGATATCCAACCTTTCAACCATGGAAACCAATTTAAATGTGATATTCATCGTCTTAGCTTTCCAACGATATAAATTTTGTCCAAATTTGACTCCCAGATCTCAAGACACGAGTTCGTGAAGTTGAGTTGTCAAGCAGATCCATCAAAAAAAGAAGCTGATTGTTCTTTTAATTTCTGGGAAATTTTGTCCAAATTTGACTCCCAAATCTCAAGAAATGAGTTCGTGAAGTTGATTTCAGCCCTTGAAACCTATACCATCATATTCTTCATCAAAATACCTTTCCAACGATATAAATTTTGCATGATTCTATCGCCCGAAGCTCAAGTTATAGCCTCTGCAAAATCTGCTCAACAGTCGTAGATTAAATTTATGGGCTAATGTGGGTCCTTGATCAAATTTCGTTTTTTCTTTTTGAAAATTTTGAATTTTTCTTCATAAAAAGTTATCCCACATGCATGGGATTTTGTGAATCTTTTGTGTATATAATACTAAGTGTATTACATACTTAATAAGAAACATGTGAAGAGATGACTATGGAGCTTTGGTAATTTTACCTTCCTTGGGAAATTAATTAAATAATTAATATTTTGACCTAAGTCATACTCCACCCACGCCCAATTAGCATGATAAGTCAACCATCCACGTGTCGCTACATGTCATCACTGTGTCACTACATTTCATCACTTGGTATGTCAATAATCTGCCATGTGTAACCAATAAGAATGTGCCATGTGTCTCCGATAAAAATATGCCACATGTCTTCCTCCATGCGCTGTCATGTCATACTCCACCCACGCCCAATTAGCATGATAAGTCAACCATCCACGTGTCGCTACATGTCATCACTATGTCGCTACATTTCATCACTTGGTATGTCAATAATCTGCCATGTGTAACCAATAAGAATGTGCATGCCAATAATTTGCCACGCGTAACCAATAAGAATGTGCCATGTGTCTCCGATAAAAATATGCCACATGTCTTCCTCCATGCCCTGTCATGTGTCTCCTATAGTTAAGTGCCATGTGTCATGGATTTCATTAGCTGAGGATGCCCCAATAATTAAATTCCAAGTGGAAATATTTCATTAGAGGATGCCCCAATAATTAAATTCCAAGTGGAAATATTTCATTAGTTATTAGTCATAAATAATTAAATTCCAAGTGGAAATATTTTATTAGTTATTAGTTATAAGAAACTTAGGTTAATTTTTTTATTTATTTTTTCAATATGAAAAAACACTTATATTAGTAAATATAAATCTGTCTATTTTTCTGATCTTACAATTTGTATCCATGCTCCAAAAATCAAATCTATTTTTAGCTCCTATCTAGCCTTTTTTACATGTAATCAAAACTATTTACATGTCTATAATAAAAAAATACAATAATATATATCATCTTTCTGTCTAAAATTTACATCTATTCCTTTGCAAGAGAGTATTTTAAAGGCCGATATCAATTCTTTCAAAAATTTCCTGTTGACCATCTGAAACTTGTGCGTAATATAATCCGCCTTCATCCAAAACCAGTGTAGCCTTTGATAGTCGATCGACATCCTGATTATAAGATCTATATATGTGTTGTGCTTTTATTTGCTGAAAATGCTTGTGCATATCTCTAACCTTTGTCATCCAGGGTTGCAAAGATATCACCTCTAAATTATTTTCATTATTATACCAATCAATAATAACCTTAGAACCCCCCAACAATAATAATCTTGGTACCTATTTAAGATATGCAAAATATAAAATTAACCAAAGTGCCATCAGTTCCCCTTTAGAGTTTGTTCCTTTTCCACAATTCTTTTTTATTTTAAAAGTACCCATTAATAGGCATTTCATAATGGCTCTAGCTCCACATTTTGAGCCTCTTTCCTATGATGCCCCATCAAAAAAGCCAACTGCCCCAACCCAGTGAATAGTTGGTGGCCTATCAATCCTTTTTTGGCAAATATCCTGTGTAAGTTTTTGTTCCCCCAATTCCTGTAAGATGTAATTACATTCTCTGATATGTTTTTTTTTTGTCCTTCAAATATCAACAGGTTCTTGTGCTTCCAAACCTCCCAGCTAATAAGACATGGGATTTCATTCCAGTTTTCCTTCCTCTTTGTCCAAATAAGAAGACTATTTTTAAAGTTACCTCCTTGCCAAGTGTTGACTAGTTTTAGTTCCCTAGAGATGGTTTGTCAAATGATTTTAATAAAACTGCAGTCCCCAAATAAATGTAACATAGACTCTTCGCTTTCATTACAAAGCACACAAATGCTAGGTCCCTGAACTCCCCTTTTTATCAAATTATCCCAAGTGAGAATTTTCTGTTCCAGCAACAACCAAACAAACAATTTTATCTTCAATGGTATTTGCCATTTTTCAGATCTCAGAAAACCATAATTTTGGCTCTACCCTCATATCCTCCATCACTTGTACTTCATATGCTAGTTTTGCATTGACTTGACCTTGTTTGGTATCCCACGACCACATTAAACTGTCTTTCTCATCATTTAAATTTATTCAACATTTTCCAGCCCTTTAGTATAGTTTTTCCAATCTTCTTTTTGTACTCCCTCCAAGCCTAGAATTTCAACATTTTTCCAATTTGTTGAAATACTACCTACCTGTACATTTGATCCTGCATGTGCGAGACAAGTAAACCGTTGTTCTTTTAACAATAATAAAAGATTCTCTGATAA
>SNQJ01S0009046.1:376100-391939 GCA_010110895.2 Picea sitchensis
TGTACTATCCATCTAGAGTAGTCTTACCTTCAAATATATTAAAACTCATACCATTATACATCAAACAAGCTTGGGTCCATTACCCAAACCTTTGTGCTACCTGAATTCGCTACCAGACTTTCTTCAAGGGCTGACATCAATGACAACCAACCCAAATAATCAACACTCAACACCCCACAAGGGGGTGCTGTCCCCACTTGGAGCCAATGTTGAGATCCAAGTATCCATCCTTGCCCTTCTTGTCTCTTTTCTCCATACGTTCATCGAAATCATTCCTCTTCTAGTTGGTTAAGTCGGTTTCCTATTATAATGACTCAATTTTTATCATTGTATTTCTTGATTGATTCTTTTCACATATTATTTTTGTTTTCTTGAAGGATAATTGCATGTCGTGGTTTGGGTTCGAAATATTTGTCATCATGTTTACCACTAATTGAGCATGCAACAGGTCAACAAAGTCCTTTGTATATGCAGGAAACATCCAAAAAGAAAGACACAACAATCCATTTCGGGCTTAAATTGTGAGCAAACAGACAGGTTAAATGTTTGACGGTGGAGATCCAACAATCAATCAAGATCAATGGCTCTTGTGCATTCTGGGTTTTCAAAATTGCACGAGGTTTAACAACAAGCATATGCAGTTTCACTCCGGGAGATTTCAATACAGTTCTAGCGAATCCCCAAAGTACTAGAGTCCCCAAGTGCCAGAGTGGACCCTCACTGCCACGTCACTTTGCGAGTTCATTTATCTAAAAGGTTTTGGTCCAGAACAAGCATAGAGCCCCGAAGTACTAAAGTGTCGAAGTTCCAGAATGCTGGAGTCTTTTTCAACTGATGTCATATGCCACCTATCAGTTGATTCTAGATGACATGTGGCACTCATTTTTGTATTTTGGTTACGTCATCTGCTCTTTTCAAGGTGACATTTGTCACTCTTCTTTTATTGACACGTCAACAACTATGACATCATATGGCCACCTTAGACCCGGAATATCGCCACTTTGGGAGATATGTATACTTGGCATTCCAAAGCTCCTGAACCCCAAAGAGCTGGAGTCCTGAAGTCTCGAAATGATTAATGATACGATATATTAATCTCGGGTTAATTAGCATAAGCATTGGTTAATGACTCTTCGAGATTGTCACTCCGGGAGATTTCAACCTAGAGAAAACACAATTCCCCGGAGCTCCAAACACCAAAGAGACTGAGACACAGGGAATTCATCTATTGAGATGCGTGGAATTCATCCGTTGAGACGTGTGGCATTCATCTGTCATGACACGTGGCACTCACTTTTGGTACTTTGGGTATGCCATCTGCTCATTTTCAGGTGACACGTGTCACTCTCTTTTTGTGACACATCAGCGATTGTGACATCATATGGCCATGTTAGATCTGGGAGATTGCCACTCCGGGGGATTTCAATTCAGAGAAAACATAGTTCTTTGAACCTTCGAAGTGCCGGAGCCCTGAAGTGCCATAGCCCCAAACTACCACGCCACTCTGCAACATTGCCACTCCGGGATATTCTCAAACTCTGCATTCAAAAGCTCCTGAATGCCGAAGAGTCGTAGTACCGAACTCCTGAAATATTTAATGGTTAAAATATCTTAATCTCGGGTTAATTAGCTTAGGATAAGCATGAATTAACGACTCAGCGATATTATCACTCCAGGAGATTTTCATTCAGAGCAAACACAGTTCCTTGGAGCTCCGGAGCTCCAAAACATCAAATTGATTAAAGTCTTAATCCCAAGTTAATTAGCAAAAAGTGTTGGTTAATGACTCTGGAAGTTCGGTCCTCCGGGAGATATGTATACTCTGCACTCCAAAGCTCCTGAACGTCAATTTTGCGAAGTGTCTTATCCTCATTTATTGCATATTTTGAAGTTTTTAAACGACACCAAACCAGGAACGTCGAGCTAGTCAAAGGCATCATATTTCTCGTTTGAAAACAACTCGGTGACATTCAATAGGTGCATAAACTAAAGCTGCAGGTCCAGTCTTGCAACATCGCAACCAGGAATTGGAGAAAATACACACCCAGGCTGCAGAAGGAATATTAGAGACTCCATAAAAGCGCCAGAAAACTTGTTGCTTTATAAAGAAGATAATTTGAAGAACGCTACCAACACATCAAGTTATCTCCTAGTGGCCTCCAACAACGCGCATGGATGCCAACGCTCGATACAAAACTCAGTTCTGTCACTCCTAGTTATTTTCTGTCAAATCTCAGTTCACTCCAGCATATGCATCAATTTAGTTTCATTGCTAGCAGAAGTTTTAGTCATTTGAGTTCAAGACTCTTTTAGATTAAGTTAATAAGTGGTCTTTTATGTGTCATAAGAACCATTCTTTTTTATTAAGTCAAGCTCGAAGTATACCTCAATATACTCCAACAATGTTTTAGTTAAGTTAATAAGTTTCTTCACAACTAATGGTGTAGAGTTAAGCCTCAATCCCAGATGGACGAGAGCCTCTGCAACTCTGATAAATATGTAGTTTTTGTATGTTTTGAGGGTTCGATTTTTGGGAAAAGAAGACGAATACATCAGCTGGTTGACACTGTTATATGCATGGATTAAAGCTCTCTACCTGGTGAATATACTCTTCATGACAATGTTTTTTTCCAAATCTACATGTGTTTTTATCTTATCTTGAATGCAATTTTTGATTTGTGAGAAGTACATTTCATTTCCTTCAGCTATTGTATAACTTGTCTTTACTAATATGCAACCTATTAAACAAAAAACGCTTTGGTGAAGATTTGTTTTTATTGCAACATGTGGGAGTAATTGTGTTTTTGGTACACGTTTGATGTCTTGAAATGATATTTTAAGTATTAAACTTTTCGCAGCATATTATTCATTGAGTGGTTTGTTGTTTTCCTTTGTTCTTACCTCCATTATTTCACTTGTCTATCATTTGTGTGCCACCAACCAAGGAGGACCCTCATCCATATCATTTTTCCAACCCCATCATGCTCTTGTCTTGGTAAAACCAACCCTCTAATTGACCAACAAAATAAAAAAAACCAATTATTATAAACTTGAGGTGGCCTAGCTCTTCCCTTTAGCAGTCAGGTGTAGAATTTAGGACCAACAATAACAATGACACTACAAGGTATAGACTCATATACAATATGATGTTTCCACATATATGGCTGGCCTAAAAGAACATCACAAACTTCAAGTGGGGAAACATCACACAATACCTCATCCTTGAAGGGCTTGATGTCATCGGGCAGGTTGTCTTATTGGCTGACACGAAGATTTTGTCCTTGGTCGAGCCACCTGGTGCTGTATGGCTGCAAATGCGGTGTTGTCAAAAAATCCAACCACTTGATGAACTCTGTTGATATGAGGTTCTTTTGGAATTTTCTATCAACAATGAAATGAAGCACCCTTCACCCACATCTGCGAGTGAAAAATGTGCTCACCTTCCTACGACTCTTTTGGTTCATTTGGATGGATCTTGGTGGTAGAAACTGTGGCACTGGGTTTTGCATCAATGATCCGCTTCCCCTTGTCTGGATCTGAATCAAAGTTAGAACCTAGATATGAATCTGAGGCTTTCAGTTCGACCACCAATGATTGCTTCGAGAGACATTCATTAGTGTTGTGTTAGGGTATTTTATGGAACTCACACCACTTCCTAGTATCTTTCTTCATCTTCCCATTACGCTTCTTTGTTTGTGGCTTAGACTAGTTCTCCATCCTTGCTTTGTACATTGTTCTCTGTGTTGAGGCTGCCTTTTTATGGCTTCTACTATGATGTATTTGCAGATCCAAACTCCCGCTTATTCCTTTACTTGATTTTTTTTCGATTTTGACAACATATCGATAAGCGTCTCCTTGCGACGAGATGTACAAAAAATTAATTTTGTTTGGATGTACCTATGTAGACCCCCATGGTATTTTAAAACCAGATGTTGCTCAGAGTCTCTGATACCCATCTTGGTGCACAAGATAGGTATTTGTGAACTCCAACATTGTTTGGTCACTCTTCTGACGTAGCGTGGTCCATATCATGTACTGGTCCTCGTAGTTTCCAACATGGTAATATTGTTCGTTGACGACATCCAAAAAAAAGTCCTAAGTTGTGATAGCCCCAAATATTCTAGACTCCTCCGTGGATTTTTTCTCACATTAAGTCTCCCACTAATGTTTGACATGGGGGGCAACCTTAAGGAGCACAAAGGTAATCTTTTCCATATTGGAAAAATCGTGGACAAATAAATAACCTTCTAGTAGATTTAACCACTTTTCCAAAGAATCCACATCTATCTTACCTTCAAATACGAGAATATAAAATTTAACTTGTACCTTGAAGGGTGCGACACCTCCAAAGTGGTTGATTGACGAATATCCATATGTTGTTGTTGGCAGTCGTCAAAGGATTTGGGAAAAATTGTCCATCATCTCGTTCCTCTGTTGCACGAAGACTTCCGCAAGCAACAACTTAATAGGATCTCATGCTCCCTCGTCTCTCTTTTCCTACACCATGGGAAACCATCAAGGTTAGCAAGGACAGTCTTCCAAAGGCTCAACCAATTCAAGTTCCAATGCCTTATACCCAGACCTCGTTGGGGACATGCACAAAGAAACTAATAAATAATAGACTACTTTGATACCACTGATCCAGATTTAGGAGGGAACATAATGAAACACAGAAATATGACAGAAACACAGAGATACAATAATAATCAATTTCTATTAAAGAATGAAATATGCAAAGACTGTAAAATAAAATACAGAGTTAAATGAACTCACTATAATGGTGGTGGCTTATCTCTGAGAAGGGATGTGATGACTACGTGCATTCACAAGAAGATGATTACAATGAGGCTCCAAAGGCCTTTTTAACATAAATCATAAATGATAAAACCTTAAACATCCAAAATCCTAACCTCAAGAGATGAAATGCCAAAAGGTTTGTGGGCTCCGATAGGTGTAGTTGATACGTCAACTTCTAGAGGGCGTAACTTTTGCATATGATCTCCGTTTATAGTGCTCGATACCCTGTCATAAAGGTCTAGCTGAGGAGTACACATTCTATTCATCTTATAATTTTTGTTTATCTACATGTCAGGCACTGCCAAGCCAAAAAAACATCCTTTAGGGCTTCAAAACAACCCTGGAAGTTTGGGACTCCAAAACTGGCAGAAAAAATGCCAATATGGAAACTGTATTTTGAGCCAGTGGAATAGGTGGGCGACCACTGATGTCCACCTAGATTATCTTTGATGATTTTGAGAGTAGTAATTAAAATAAAATCCACTGAGAATAATCACTTGAATGTCATTCTTTACTGAATCCTCTCCTTTGGTGACAATTTTTTGGAGCCTAAGTTATTTCACATCAAAATGAGGCTAATCTCCCTAGCCAACCATTGGGATAAATTTGGCTCTAGGATGAAAAAATGGGAGATTAATGTCAATGGTGAAACGAGGTATATCTCCATCCCTTAGTTCCCCTCAGTTATGATGCGACTCAACAACTTGATGAGAACTCTAGACAGTTGTGCCTCCCTCCTCGTACATTGGGGGTTTATTGTCAATTGTGCGAGGTTTAATGTGGAGTGTGTGTGCATTCACTTAGGCATGAGAGACCATGGCTATTTAGGTGTATTTTTGTCTTGGAAAATTGATTCTCTGCTTGTATTTCAGAGTGAATTTGTCTTTCGTTTTGTGTGGAGCTTCAGTTCGTGTGAAGTTCCACTGGTCACTCCCTTTTAGGGTTCTTTGAGCTCACGGATTTTGGTTGGGTCCACTTTTGGATGAAACAACCATCGACAACTTTAGCTGGCTCTCAAGTTCTCTTTGGCCTTATGTTCCTTGAATTATGGTTATGGTGTTGTCTATTCTCTTTTATGCATTATTCCTTCTTGCTGCATCTTGTATTTTGTTGTTCTTTGTGGTACTGGTGGGGATACTACTATAGGATGGATTTGCTATAGGGTTTGGCCATAGGGAAAAAAATGGAGTGATCTATGGATGAATTCACAAAGATCCTTTGTTTCTAGAAAGAATTTTATCAGGCGAACAATTTTTCCCTTCAATAATTAATGACTAAATTCAGGGAATTCAAGGAAATTATGGTTGGTTTAGTCGCGTACATACGCAGGCTGACCTTGAATAGGTCGCGTACATACGTGAGTTTTTGTGCAGTAGGTCGTGTATATGTGGTAAAGCCTTGGGAAAGGGGCTATGCATAGGGGTTGCAGCTTGATGCAATGATATAAATCTGTGTTGTAGGGTTTGACATGGTTTGTTGCATGTTATAACATTGTTTTCTGTAGGTTTTCATGATTATATATTGGATTATGTAAAGTGATGATAAAAATAATGAAAGTCTATCTTGGATGCATGGCACTAACCCATGAGTATGGATTGAGGCATTTTCTTTTGAAGAAAAATGTTGGCTATGACAGTGAAGTTATGGCACCTTGGTCATGTGATATATCTTGATGATGCTAGCTAGAGATGGCATTGATCTATTGAAGCATACTACTAGCACATGTGTTGTTGGATGCTTAGTATTTGTTGTAGTGAATGGAGGATTGATGTTGATCTGTTGGTGTACATGGCTGGTACATATTTTGAGTTTCATTGATATATCTTATGATGTATTATTGGAAGCTTACTTATTGGAAAACTTGATGCATGAATTTGGCATATGGATGGGCTACATATTGGGACATGTAATTGGTGAGTTGATGAGGTGATCATGTTGTACATAATTGATGAGTCATAACTTGATCTATAGTTGATGTATGATTGATACATTTCTAGTACATTGGTAGGGGCACCTACTAGCAGTTTGATTGACACATGTTTTATGGAGGATTTGGCATACATGTATGAGGATTCATCATGTTGTAGTATTGGTGCATGGTTAATGCACTTGATTGGTACATGTGGTGATACATGTTGATATGCATGTTTGGTACACTCATAGATGTCATATGCTTGATGATAGTACACCATTGATATTACTTGATTAGCACAACAATTGGTGTTTGTTTGAGATACATGGTTATGGCACTTGGTTCATGATGGAGACATATCATGGGTGATATGACACTTGTCTGGTATATTGGTAGATGCACATTGTTTGGCATGTTGGTAGATGCACATGGTTGGCATGGTTGGCATATTGGTAGATGCACATGTTGGCATATGGTTGATACATTCCATTAATGAGATCTTATGGCACATTGTATGGTATTGATGTACATGGTTGATGTACATGGGTGTTTTGCATGATGATCACACAATTGGTACATGATGTACTTGGGTGATGTTCTACTCATGATTCTCTATTTTATTGTTGACATATCTTTTGTTTCATGATGGTTACTATGGCATGAGTTTTATGCATAACCAGGTCCAAGGATCGTCATATGGTAGCATATTGTTCATCTTGCATAGAATATAGGGGGAGACATACCCATAGGGGGAGGCATTATTCTTCCCATGGTTCTAGGAGGAGAAAAGAGCCCTATACTTGAAGAAAGAGCACAGAGGCCCTTCTGGGAAAAATGGTCACAAGGGGAGTATGAGGGATGTATCTTCAACATTACATTAGGTGATATCACTTGTTCAAAATGGAGAGATTATTGAGGAGGAAGATCAAGGCAGCATTCGGACCACGGGGAACAACTAAGGGGGAGAATGACCCTTTGCCATTGATTTCAAAGGGGAGAGATAATCACATTGATGTGATTGATGTTTGATGATGGGAGAGATAGTCACATTGATATGTTTGATGCCTATTGATGTAAGTACTTGTCTACATGTTGACATCAATGTTAGTATTTCCATCAATGCCAAATGGGGATGCTTGGATCATGTTGTCATTAATCATAGATGGTTTGATTGATTGATATCAAAGTGATTGATTGATGCCAAATGATTTATTGATTGATGATTGATGTCAAATGTATTATGTATTGTCCTTGATGAGAATGGATATATGTCATGCATAGATGAATATGGATGGAGTGAGTTGTCATTGATACATGATGCAAAGAATGAAGATGGATCGATGTGGTTTCTTTGATATATGAGAGCATAGTTCAATTGGATTGTTATAGTCTTATCATGGTTGATAAATTGCACAAAATGGATGAACTGCAAATTGGTCCCCTTATCGTGAAAGCCATCATGGGAAGACGCTTTAAGATTGATTTATCCTAGAAGAATGGTTGGAGAACCCATGTTTGATTATGGAATAATGGAGTTGAATATCGGTAGGAATTTGATGGTGGAAACTATCCTAGATGGATAGTGTTTGTCATACCATTTACGGTGGTATGTGGAATGTCACATAACTCCCTCATGATTTCACGGTTATGGCCTTACAGAGATGGAGGACCCTCATATGTTGGCAAGCCCCCAAAGGAAAAAGAAGTCAAAGAGATTGCAAAGAAAGAAATTATTATTTAAATTAGGTATGGTATTAGAAAGTCGAGAAGAGTTATTTAAATAATACAAAGAGTGAAGAAGACAAAAAATCAAAGATATTATTTAAATGATAAAATTGGGAATTTGAGAAGCAAAGTCAAGGAGGAATATTTAAATGAGTAAAGTAATGGAGAAATTTCTAACTATGGAAAGTGGTTAACCTAAAATGGGGAAATAGGTTAAGTGAACTAGAAGTGGTTAAGTGACCTAGAGATGAAAGAGTATAAATAAGAGGCAATGATCTCTTGTGAAAAAAAAACATTTTGGTGTCCTCTGTATCTCTTGAGGCATGATTGAAGATCTATTAGAGAGAGAGAAAGTATGGAGGATCTCATGAATGCACCATAGTTTCGGCAAGTCTGAGATCATGATATGAGAGTCTCAGTTGAGAAACCTGGGCTACGAAGGTGTCTGTGAACTCACAGAGTGAGCCAAAATTTGTGATACATCTTGGCCGGGTTAATATGAGACATGGCATTATAGTGGATGAAGTCATGGAGGTTGGTGCTTGTCGAGGACATGCTCTTGAAAGTAGGTAGGTTCTAGATCTGCATTTTGTGGGCTCATATCTTCCATAGAAATTCTGGTATAGGTATATTATTGTCTTGATGGATACTATTGATTGTTGTGTAGTGAATGCTTAAGGTATTCTTGGTATGGTTGTTGTGATGTAATTTGTGTTGGTTGATGGAGTGAGAAGCACTCTTATGATTGATGTTGATATGATTTCTATAGTATATTGGTTTGCTTATGCATGATTGAGTAACATTCATATTGTATGGTTGAGAAGCATGAATAAGTTATTGAGCTTGGATGTGTTATTATTTGGTTATTGGAGTTTGAATAGTGGAAGATAGAAGAGAATATGATTGCAAGTTGTAGAGGATCTAAGTTTATTTTGAAGAGAAAACCCTAAGTAACTCAGATTTGATATGCAGGCTGTAGTACAAACTGTTTGTGTACATATGCGAGTTGTAGTGATCCAGGATGCGTACACATGCAGGATACACTAATGATAGGTCTTGTACTTGTTGCAGATTGATATTTGTTGATTATTGTTGCCTCATCTCAATTGGGCTAAGGATGTAAGTTGATTCTTGCATATAGATTTGGTGCCCTTGTACAATTGTACTCTATTAGGTTATTGTTTAAAACAAAGGATTGAAGTCCTTAATAAAAACAAAATTGTACAGCACATCTTGTGTTCTTTGTGTTCCTTGTGAGTGATGATTTGTTATTGATATATTGTTGATATATATTTAATATATGTTCACATCTAGCGGTTATAAATGACAACAATAAGTAATGAAGTAAATGGTGATTTCCAACTAATGAGTTTTGTGTAAGAGGGTTTTTTTTGGGAAAAGAGCTCCACTCATTCCACTAAGTGTGAATTAGGTCACTGTCCAGCAATGCATGCTCTATTTTAGAGAGCTAATATAAATACTATATAGACCAAACAAGGTATTTTCTTAAGGAAATTTGAAGATTTGACAGCTTTGGTACCTCTTATCCTTATCCCTCGTGATGAGATGTATTAGATTAGCAAAGAGATAATTTTTTCGCTCAATGAGTCATGATTTGTTAGCTCCCCCAACTAGAACCCTGTCATTTTATTTTTAAAATGCAGAGTTAACATTTTCACCTCTCATTGTTGCATATTTTTAAATATATCAGATTGATGGATTCTTGTGGAAATTTGTGGTTTTACTAATTTTCATTGGCTTGTATATAAAATTTTTGTTTCATTTTTCATTTGAGTGTGTTGTATTTTGTATCAAAATTTCTTGTTTATTTTTGCAGAGCTAATATTAATACTATATAAACCAGAGAATGAACTTTCTTAAGGAAATTTGAAGATTTGACAGCTTTGGTACCTCTTATCCTTATCCCTCGTGATGAGATGTTTTAGATTAGCAAAGAGATAATTTTTTCGCTCAATGAGTCATGATTTGTTAGCTCCCCCAACTAGAACCCTGTCATTTTATTTTTAAAATGCAGAGTTAACATTTTCACCTCTCATTGTTGCATATTTTTAAATATATCAGATTGATGGATTCTTGTGGAAATTTGTGGTTTTACTAATTTTCATTGGCTTTATATAAAATTTTGTTTCATTTTTCATTTGAGTGTGTTGTATTTTGTATCAAAATTTCTTGTTTATTTTTAATTTTATGACTGTTAGGCATGAAATTAAGGATCATTCTCGTTAACCCTACTTGGTGGTTCTTTTTGTATGATGTTATTCACATTAATTTCATTTTGATCAATCCCTCCAATAAACATATCTTCCAATATTTAATTTAATTTAAAGAGGACATGACTTCCACTAACTATGGATAATTGAATCTAATTATGGTCCACAACTATTGTTAAGATCCAAAATCTTCATTGTCACAAGCTTCACTTGAAAAGGGAAATTTAGATCACAAAACGTTATGTTGGAACCCTCTTCAAATAAAACACTCAAAAGGGACATTGGTGGAAATCAATGTATATGTTAAAACTCCTTAAACTAAATAACCATTGTGAAATTGCGTTGAAAGCATACTTTTGATTTATTAAGGATTTATTAAAGATTATGGGATGAAAACCTTCTGCACTCAAATGATTTTAATTCTTCCACGACTATGTCTTCCTATTCAGATCGATCATTCCCAAAACCCTGATATGATTACAATGATCGTGCATTTTCCCATGGTTAGGATGCATTGGCTTGTGGAAATTCATGAGGAAAATATGGGTCATTCATTTTGGCACACCTATGTCCTCTAGCATGTGAGAAACCCTGAATCTCATCAATGATTTAAGTGGCAGTCTGGTTTGTATTGTCCTCAATTTCCTAAGTTTTTATCTTCGGTCGTTGGAATGAGGTATTATAGTATATTCTTATTTGTTTATGATGGCTCCTCCTTGTTACAAGTCATGTGTATCCTCTTCGACAAGGTTAAGTTGTCCTATGTCCAATTTTCCCTACTCATTAACTCAGCTACAGAACTTATGACTCTCGTAGTAAGAGAAGAACCCAATGGACCCAAAATCGTACAGGCTTATGATGAATTAAATAAAATAATGACCAAAGCAGGGTGGATGAATTTTATCCATTCATTCAGGGGCCATAATATACAGGTCAATAGAGTTTTTGCTAGCACATTTAATGGTAAAAAATACACGATTGGAGATGTAGAATTAGAATTCAATGAAGGATTCATTGCCCAGGCCATGGTATTAACTCTGTCTGGAGAAATATGGTTCAAAAACACTAAGGTGTGGGATATTTCGTGGAAACGACTATTATCCTCCAAATTGACCAGGTATGATATAAAGGGTATGCCGGTAAAGTTTTTAAAGAAGAAATGGTAGACTGTTATATTCGTCACTAAGCAATTTGTGACTTGTGAAGGTCAATACAGTCTAGTGTTCTTTTTTCACATTCTCCTACTTATGATTTTCCTGGGTTATGAATTTCACATGCACTACTATCTATGGAGGATCCTATCTAATATGGATAAATTCTATCAGTGACATAGTAAGAACCATGAAGCCAATACTTTCCAAAGCATCCATGAAGGGATTGGACTAGATGTATTTTTAAACCTTGACTCCTCATCTTCTGGTCACTCGCTCAAACAAGCAAACCCTTTTAAAAATGACATATTTTTCCCTCTCCTAACTCGTAGTATGGTCAAAAGGGGATTAACCTATGTTATGACCCCTAATCTAGAATCGACTCTTGCCAAGTTGAAGGGTAAAATTGATATCCAATCCAAACGAGATCCAAGGATATGATTGGATTATGTCGACAATGAATGTAATAAGAAGGAAGTTCATAGTGCACACACATATGTCAAATTTGAAACCAAAAGGTTGGGTCGCAAAGTGTCAAGATGATAAAGAACAGGTCTAAGAACAAGGTGTCTCCTGACAAACCTATACTGGTTGAAGACCATGAAGATCATCCCAAGAACGAAGTGACAAACCTAAGAAAAGGGGTCAAACCCCATATTACTTCATGAGAAATTTACCTCTATTTACTGTTGGATGAAAGGGATTCCCAGGCATTAGTGCACATTTCAAAGACAATTCTCTCAACAACAAAGCATTTAATCATCATTCCCAAAATGTTAAGGAAAATTTCGATCATGGGAATTGTCGTGGCTTCCAGCATTGGGATGAAAGATAGCATTCAGTTGTATGCTATCTACAGATGATTTTAGATCAAATGCAGAGGAAAAACAATAATTTAAAGAGGGAAATTCAAGAATTAATTGAAAAAAATGGGACAGAGTTCCTCATAGGCAGCTAAAAGACCCAAAAATTGTCAAAATACAACAGACAAAACATCCACCAATTTCAATATTGTTATGGAATCAAATTTGCATGGATCCTCGATTCCAAATGCATAATTCTTGGTAATGTAAAATCGATTTTTTTTTACTGCTTTTGTTTTGGATTTTGTTTGATTTTTTTATTTTAGGCTATTTCAATTTTGTTTGATTTAGACTAGCTACAGAATCAAAGATTATGTAGCCAGCCTTTAAATAGTTTTTGTATTTATTTTAATTGATTTTATTGTTTATTTATAGGTTATGAGAATATTGGAAGACGTTGTCGACAACCTTTATGAATACAATTGGATGTGATCAATATTTAACTTTTTTTTTTTTAGTTAGCATAGAGTTAGTTTTGAAAAGGATGAATTATAGCCTCTTGTTGTTATGTCAACAAAATTTTGATAAATTTGTTGAACAAGTTTATCTTTTTATTACAAAACTCTTCTATTATGAGTATAAGTTGGATTATTTCACCAAAACATGAGGAGATTCGAATCTATCATGTTGATAAGAGGTTGAACCCATTTCTGTTTAAATAGAGATAGAATTTTCAAGGATGAACATGGGTGAAATTTTTGGGATGATCAAAGATTGAACGTTGTTAGGAAAGACATGATACTTTGAATTGCTTCAGGATTTAGCCCTGTGAGTAATTTTGTTATGTTTTTGAATATAATATTTTTGCAACATCATATGGTACATGTTTTCATTGCAAATGATATATGTGTTATTAAAATTAGGCTTTTGTCCATTTTATTAATACGTTCTTATTTGTATTTATACCAAATATTTATTTTCCCAATATTTATGATTCTTCATGACAGGACTGATTTGAATTCAAGTGTTGAAATGTATTAAGGTTTCTTGTATATTATGAACATGGTATGCTAATTTTTGTTAATGAAATCATTTCCAATAATGAAATGTTATATACCTTCATAAGGAATCAACTTCAACCAATTTCTCTTTCTCTACCTATACTAAAACTTCAATTCTATGTTGAAATTATTTTCTTCATACTTGTTGTATTGTTTAACTCCACAGTTGTTTGCTATAGATTTTTCTCAATAGATAGGTTGATGGAAGAGATTTCACATAGGAAGACACAACTAATAGATTACTTTTGCTCCAGGTCTGGATAGGTTAGTATTTTTTGTTGTTTTATTTCTTTGATTTGGTTTTTTGAATGTAAATCGCAATTCTTATGATTTAAGTCTAAATGATTTGTTTATTAAACTTAAATCATGTTATATATTACATTCATATTTATAATTAGATATTAGTTAGTATATTTAAGTAGTGTTAATATAGTGTATTTTAGATTTCATTATATTTCAATTTTTCTTGAGATTTAGTTCCATTTTTACAAACTTTTGTTTTACAAGACTTTCTAGCAAATCTTGTATCATTGCACATTTTGCAAACTTTGTAATTAAGTGTGAAAGCATTTAATCTAATAGGTCATTGTATATTTATGAAATTTGATAATCAACACTTAGGATCCTGGACAACTTTTCATTTATTTATTAGATAGATCCTTTCATCGGTCGACGAAGTCGTTAAACCTGTCATGGGGAGTTACCTTAAATGGCTTAGGTTACATTAAGACAACTTTGGAATGGACTCTCCCTTCCATTTGACGAGTGGTCAATATCTCCCATCAACAAAACCTTAGAACCATAACTTTTCCCTACGAAAACCATAACCATTTATAAGGTTAAGGATGAGAAATATAGTGATATTGTATGAATGAAACTATCGTAGAAAAACTAGTAAGGTAAGTTGCAATACCTATGAAGAAGAGAAGACTCATGTAAAGCTGACAATCAATATGATGGTAGAATTGACATATGGTATTGAGCACCAGAGAGTCGTTATCCTATCATGGAAACACCATGAGAATTAGATAAGAGTATCAAACAATCATATTCAATAAACATTTAATCAACTATATACAAGAAAAATGTTAAGTATAACAGTACAAGTACATGTTTGTCGAGGAAATTTAAAAAAAAAATGATGTTAATAAGAGTCATTACAAATGGTATCAGAGCATGGTTAAAACACTACAATTGGTCTCAAATAAACTAGAATTTTTGTTTATATTGAAAAATAATTTCTCTTATAAACAAAATAATTGACGTCATTGTGTTTTGCCAATATCATAATCAACAAGAAGTTATCATGGTTGAGGAACCTAAAAAATCAACTCAAAGAGAACTCGAGATGTATGTAGAACTGAATAGTGATCAACCACAAGATATTTATATAGGAATCTTGGAAACTATGTGTAGTCTAAAAGCATATCTGGAAAGCATAAATGCAGATAATGAAAGACTACTTAAGGCTAGTAAATAACAAGAAGAGTTAAATGAGATTCTTCTTAAGAACATGATTAAAATGAAGCAACAAAGAAAGATAGGACAGACCTCCAGTAATTCCAAAAAATAACTTTCTATTGAAGAATCACATAAAAGTAAGGACTATCAAGCAAACAGTGATAAAACAAAATTGTTAGACGAAGAGAATAGTAGGGATAATTCAAACAGTAGCATATTGTAGAGAATTATACCAAAAACAAAGAAACTGAAATGGCACGAGGAAGAATTGCTTGGAGATTTAAAGAAAATCATACCACTCAGTTTTGATGGTGAATCTAAGGATGGAGAAAAATCTTTGCTTCTGAACATGAGTAAATACTTTCAAATTTACAATTACCCTGGAAACTTTAGGGCTATATTAGTTTTGTATCAACAAAATGGAAAATTTGTTATTTGGTGGTAGGAAACAAAAAAATTTAATAATATTAGGAGAAGTGAGTTGAACTAAAAAATATTCAAGAAATATTTTAAATAGAAATACTCAACATAACGATACTATGATGAGAAGGCCAAAGAGTTCCACGACCTTAAGTTGGGACAAATGTCCATTGAATATTTTGTGACTAAATTTGTTAATCTTATGAGATATGTACCTTATCTCCGTGAGGAGAAGGAAAAATTTCATAGGTTCATCAATTGTTTGTGTTGGATTACTG
>SNQJ01S0009046.1:395819-415796 GCA_010110895.2 Picea sitchensis
TTTGATACCACATCCTTGGTGATTGTTTTAAACCATACAGGGAATTTTTCAGCTTGCATACCAGCTCCTTCTTTCCCTTCACAACAAAGCCTTATGGTTGCTTCATATATATTTCTTCTTCCAGATCCCCATGTAGGAATGTTGTCTTCACATCCATATGTTCTACTTCAAAATCAAATGCAACAACAACAAATAACAAAAATATTATAGAAGTTAACATGGAAATGGAAGAAAAAATCTCACCAAAATCAATTCCCTCAACCTGGTAACAACCCTTTGCTACTAACCGATCTTTGTATTTCTTCAAAGTGTCCACCTTAACAGAGACAGTGGGTTAGAACTGAGCGAAAACTAGCTCCCCCTGATCCACAAAAAACAACAATAATCTTTGATAATTTTCATTTCTTATTATAAATTAATTTATTCATAAGAAAACCCCCTCCCAATTAATTTTAATTTTATGACAACCTAATAAGAATATAGTTTAGCAAGAAGGAAAAACCCCTTTTATCTTATAAATTACTTAATACCTATAACCTAACCCTAGAACCTATTAATCTAAATGAAGACATTAATACACAACATTAAATTAATAATAACCCTTTATTTACCTTTTAACCCAAAACAAACACATTTAGAAACCCTATTATTAAACTCATAATCAATAGTTTATACCTTAACCTTAGATTTTAATACCTTAACCCTATAATAAATTTAATAATCCACTTTTTACCTATTAACTAAACCCTAGAACATTAAATAATTTTAAAATAAAAACCTAAACTAATAATAAACAAATTACTAAACCCTAGAAATCTTAGCAAATAATTAAATTTATTAAATAATTCTACTCCAAACCTAGCCGACACTGAAAAATTTCCCACACTTCTAGTATTTATACCAGCTCTTCCCTTTTTCTTAACCCAGGCTCATTGTCTCGACAGTCTATTGACAACACTGTGGCTTTTCTGATCAAAACCATAAATCCCAACCACAACAATCTCACTCATCATTCAACTTACTTTTAAATACCCATTTGTTGCCAATGGGATTTCTTGCAGTCGGCAACTCCACTAGATCCCAAGCCTCATTCTTATCCAAGGCTGCCATTTCTTCATCCATGGCCTTTTTCCATATCTTTCCATCCTCTGAATCCACTGCCTCCCTGACAGTTCTAGGATCATCATCAGTAACAAACAAAGAAAAAATTGAATGGAAATCATATGGATTATACCTTTCTGGTAGCCTTCTTTCACAAACCGATCTCCTCAATATTGAAGTACGAGGATCTTTTCTTTTAATTCATGTTGTTATGTAGAGTCTGATTCATCATCCTTTAAATCAAACTCTATTTTTTCTAGTTCTTCCTTACTTGGTAGGACTTCCTATTTAAGAACATCCTTCATTTCTTTAAATACCACATCTCATATATACACAACCCTCTTAGTTTCTAGGTTCCAAAGCTTATAACCTTTGAGACCATATTTATACCCAATAAAGATACATTTTTCATCCTTCTTATATAGCTTACTCATGTTTTCCTTTGGAACATGAACACAGGCCTCACAGCCAAATACCTTGAGATGTGTGAGAGAAGGTTTCTTACCAGTCCATACCTCTTCCGGATTCTTGTCATCCAACATTGATGAGGGTGATCTGTTGACCAGGTAACATGCAGTACCCACTTCCTTTGCCCAAAATTATTTCCCTAACCCAACACCACTGAGCATGCACCTTGCTTTTTCCATAAACGCCTTGTTCATCCTTTCTGCAACTCCATTTTGTGTAGGTGTATATGGAGTAGTCTTCTTCCTTGATATACTGCACTTCTTACAGAAATCTTCAAATTCATTCCCACATAACTCTCTGCCATTATATGTCCTCAACACCTTAATTCTTTATCTGTTTGATTCTCAACAAGAGCCTTGAACTCTTTAAACCTGTAAAAGAATTTAGATTTCTTCCGGAGGAAATATATCCAAGTATTCCTCGAGAAGTCATCTATAAATGAGACATAGTACACATATTTTCCCAATGATGGAACCGACACAGGTCCAAACACATCACTGTGAACTAGCTGTAAAATTACTTCTGCCCTCGTTGCACCAAAGATAAATCTTACTCGATATTTCTTCCCATATACAAAATGTTCACCAAAATCAGAATTAAGAGAGAAGTTAGACATACCTTAAACCATACCTTTACCATGTAGTAGTCAAAGACCCTTCTCTCTGATATGCCCCAGTCTTTGATGCCACATCGTAACCTTTTCTCCAGAGATTGTAGGAATTCTTTCTTCTTCAAATCCAATATCATGAACCATGTAACTATTAAACCCATCACTAATAGTGCTTCCTTGCAGCTTATACAAAGTTCCAAACCTAACTCCCTTCAGCAACACCATTGATCCTTGAACCATCCTGGAGGTTTCCTTTTCAAATATTGTTTTTACCCCTGCATTGTCCATTTTTCTTAAAGAAATCAAATTTTTGTCCAAACTTGGGATGTGCAGAACACTAGGTAGTGTTATAATCCTTCCATCTATGACCCTCAACTTCAATTTTCCTTTTCCTATGATTTTGGTTGTCGATTCATCACCTAGGAAACATTACCTCCATCATACCTTTCATATTCACAGAACCACTCCATGTGGAGAGTCATATGAAAGGATGCACCTGAGTCAACCAACCAGGCCTCATGATCTACATGTGTGCTTGAAGAATCCAAGTACGCATCCCCTCCTTCTTCCTTGGAGGTATTTTCTTCTGTAGAAGGAGCTTCTTCAGATCCTTTCTTTTTCTCAATTTTGGATCTACACTGCTTCTTATAGTGCCCTTCTTTTCCACATCTCCAGCATACCTTTACAAACATTCCAGGATATTTAGATATACCCTTATACTTATATCTCTCACTTAAGGACTTAGATCTATTTTTTTATTGGGAGTTTCCTCTTGCTAATAATGAATTTGTGCTCTGTCTTTCCATGCTATTTTGTATCATCTCCTCTAAAAACAAGGATGAGACCACTACATCAAACTTCAAGGCAATTGTATTACTACCTATGGAAACAACTAGACTATCCCACGAATCTGGTAAAGAGAAAAGGAAACTGATACTCTTATCTTCATCTAAAATTTTAATATCAATAGATACTAATTGACTTACCACAGTATTGAAGGCGTTCAAATGCTCTGTCACTGAGTCTCCATATGTCATCCTCAGGTTATACAACTTCTTTCTCAGGAAAATTTTATTTACTAGGGACTGTTGGAGGCAGGCCAAAGGCCAAAACAAAAAATCAAGGTGTTTTTGGGAAAGAAAGCATGCACGGGAAAAGCAACAACTAGAAGGGAACACAACACGTGCGCATGAAAGGAAAGCAGCAGCTGGAAGGGAGAACAACACACACGCGTGGGAGGAAGAAATAACGACAATAGGGTTAGGGTTTTGGTAAGATATTTTAAATGGTTGAAGAGCCCAAAATGTATAAATATAGATATGTAGGTATCATAGGGGGTTCAGAATAGAAAAGGTTCGGCATATATTGTAGTTACGCATGAGTTGACATGTAATGTTTTTGCTGTAAGGCCTATTTTGCATAAACTGTTGAGTTAGAGGAAAGGAAAGAAGGTATATCTTGAGGGTTAGACCGCAAGTTGTGGAGCATGGTGCAATCTAGTCCACCTCATATAGATCTTACCCGACTAAGAAGAGTTGTAAGTGTGCGATGCTGTAAATGCAAAACACTATAATAAAAGAGTTGAGAGCCAAATCTTTGTGGACGTATCCTAGGGGGAGTGAACCATGGTACATCTGTGTTATTTGATGAAGGCTTGTATAATTTTTATCATCTTCAGTAGTTACTATGATGTTGAATGAGTGAGTTATTATATTGTTGTTTAAATACTGTTACGACATTGAAGGAATAAGCTATTGGACTTACTGCATAGTCGTGAATAACAGTAGGTTGCATTTACAAGTTATGATAATGGTTCAATATCTAGCTCACTTATCTCCCACTCAATCCTAGGCTGTAAACACCTGAGTCTTACAACCACCCATTAAAGTTATCTCGGATGATACTGTGCAGCGCACTCTGTGTGTTGTGTTGCCTTCTGGTTTACCAGGAGGGCCGATAGTTTTAGAGGATTTGTTGGAAACCCGAATGACATGAACCTTGGGTCAATACAAACTTAGACAGTAAAGAAAAGAAGGATAACAAACCAACAAATGGTTATGTTGTCATTGGTAGGAACAGGAGAGGATTGAGTAGAGAAGACAAGTCAAAAACCTGTCGGAGGCAAATCTAGAAGATATTAGGGCAGAGACCAATGAACCATTAGAAGGGAATGTTGAGACCATGGAATCCCACAAAAGAAGAGATCGAAACTTGGTTGAGAACCAAGAAGCTAGAGTTTGCACAGAAATACAATAAAAACCCTAGACTAACACCTCGCAAATATCTTGAGAAATACATGTTTACCGATTTGCACGAAGTCTTTTTCTGCAATTTTCCATATCTCTTGCAGGAGTGGATACTAAGGTTGAAGGATAACCATGCAACGAAATGGATTCAAAAGCTAGATTGGACCCTAGTACAAATTGAGCAGTTGCAGTAGGTGAACAATAAATTCACCCACGTAGTAGATTTTTGACTAGAAATTATTGTGGCAGGGTTTATAACAGAGTTTGTAGTGACACAACGAAGTCGTACAGCGCAACGGAGCAAGAGTTTCTATGCGTACCTAGAGGAAGGTACATCCGGTCGTTGTATATTTCTATTAAGATACTGCTATACAACAAAGGTGTAATGACGATGGAATCAGACAGCTAAAATTTCCTGCGTGCATGGGGGAAGGGGGGAAGCACTGACAGAAAGAGGAGAAATGGAAGGAGGAAAGGATAAGGGAAAGAAGGAGGAACCCTTGGACCCAATCATGATGGACGATGACCAGATCAAGTAGATCATGGAGACAACTAGAAAGACACATAGCAGAGTACCCTACCAATATAAGGTGAATACTAAGAAGAGAGTTATAGCCACGAGGGAAGGCGTGGTGAGCGATGAGGAAGAGGTAGAGGATCTTCGGGCTGTGGAGAAGATTGAAGAAATTTTGTGCACAACATATGAGAGGAAGATGAGAGGTCCAAGAGCAGGAGGAGAAGGCAACCATCCTATCCATATTAATGTCAGTGTGGAACCCCTAAACCCATGTGCGACTAATATACCAAAGAGAACACCACTGTTTAGACAACTGAAGTTCAGAAGCAGTCAGATAGCAGGAAGTACATCTACATAAGTAACAACAACTAGAGGAGTCAGTTCAGGTAGAACTAGTCAAATATCTACACCGCGAGGAGGTAGTAGCTCAGCATTCAGAATGGCAAGACATGATCCCACCATCAGGTTACCATAATTTTGAGGAGAAGCAGCAAAAGACCCTGAGAAGCACTTGTTCATTTGTGAAAATATATAGGAAGCAAAATAGATCACTGATGAAGATACCAAACTGGTGCAGTTAGTGATTATGCTAAGAGACTGCGCACTAGACTGGTACATGAATCTAGACACAAACAGTTCCCCTAGGAAGACAAGGACACTAGCAGACATTAAGAAGTTATTGATAAATGAGTTCTAGAAGTCGATATTAGAGGATCAATACATGAACGAGATGATCGAAATAATATAGAAACCAGGAGAATCTGTATGGGAGATTTATCAGAGATTCAAGCGACTAAAGAGAAAGTTAAAATATCTCATGACCGATATGCAGCATCGGCACTTGTTTGTCAACTCACTACTCCCACACTTAAAATAACCTTTACGACAACAGAAGTTCCAAATGTAGGCAGAGGCTCTGCGAGAAATCCTGCAACTGGAAGAAAATTAGTACTAGCAGACAGAACCATCTATCGAAGAACTGAAGGAGGATTTGAAGAATCTAACGTTTCAGCTAAACCAAAATAAGAACAAGGAAAAATGAGAAGTCGTTTGGTGTACCACGTGTAGGAAGGAAGGCCACCACAAGAATGAATGTCCAACATTCCCGCAGTATATGGAAATAGGAATGCCAAACTTGTTACCAACAGGAGGAGCATGGTGCGAAATTTGCAAAAACCCGGGTCATGACCCTTATCACTGCATGATGATGCAGAAATACCAGACAGTCCCAAAGAGCTCATATTGCACCTTCTGCAAGTCAATGGTCCACAATGATAAAGATTGTATAATTATGGAGTTGATGCGAGAAAGGACATCATATGCATATAGGGTGCAGGCTGAAATGATGATTGGGCAAGCAACGCCACAGTTAAATTAAGTTCCAGCTCCATACAATAGTGCGCAACAACAATATAATACTGCACATCAACCATACAATAACACGTAGCCATAGGATAACACGACACAACCTCAGTACAATTAGGTGCCTCAGTATAATGCATTGAGAGGAGATCGAGCAGGCTACAGAGGTGGAAGACGAGAAAGAGGAGTTTTCAGACGAGGTGGAGGACCGGTAGTATGTCACAATTGTTAGCAACCGGGACATTATGCAAGAGAATTTCCACTTCCACCAGCAACTTGTATGTATTGTCGCGCATCGGACCACGATACAGAAGAATGTCTGACACTACTAGTAAAGATCCAAGAAAAGAGGAACCAGAATAACCAAAATGTTCAGTGGATTTCAACCGAAGCAAGGGATGAAGGATGGAACATCAACATAGTTACCCACGGAGGAGCTAAAACAGGGACTGATGCAGTTCGAAAAGAACCAACACATAATCAATGGGTGAAGAAGAGCACTGAACCAAGGAAGTCGCTCGACGCACAAAAGGAAAAGCGGATCTTTAAGGAAGCCATATGAGAATTTCAGAAGGAGGACATATCGTCGACTTCAGTTGCGCAACAAAACAAGGAAGCACTAGAGTACGAGATGCCTCCATCATTGGAGCATACCAATGAAACACAACACATGGGACAAGTAAGTACAATCAAAGGCTTTTTGCAATCATGTGTAAAAGTATTAATTGATCCATCATCTATGAAAATATTTCAAAACATACTAGAAAAATGTAGCATTGAGATGGAAGGAAATCTAGAACCAAAAATAGTTAATCACCTACACACAAGAAGAAGAACAAGTAGGGAGTTTAGATTGAATGCTAACATTGGGGATTTCAATATGGGATACATCATACTGGATCTAGGATCTGAAGTTAATGTATTACCAAAGAAGATATGGCAATGCATGGGAGATCCAACATTAGGATATTCACATGTTCAATTGAAACTAGCAAACCAACATACAGTCCTACCAATAGGTAGACTGAAAGGAGTGACAATCGACCTAGATGGAGTGTGCACTAAAGCCAATTTTGAAGTCATTGAAATAGTGGACGGAACAACACCTTACCCGACATTACTTGGTCTGGACTGGGCATTTGACAACCAGGCCATAATCAACCTAAAAACCAAGAAAATGACATTTGAGTCAGGAGAATACAGGGTCATCGTGCCATTAGACCCATCAGAAGGGGAGAGGTTTGTAGAACCTACTTGCCTATACTTAGAGGAAATTGGCTAGTTGTACAGAACAACTGCGCGTGATGAGGATTACGTGAACCCAACTACAGACGCGATACTCAGTTCGCGGAGCATTACTTCCAGTGCAACAGATTTAGATACTGGTTTAGAAAACTGGCAACAAACGCTACACGAAGTATCCACGAGAAGATGCGCAAGAGTAGACCGCGCAGTAAGATGGGTAGGCACATAAATCATAGAACCACCTAGTTTTCACAGAGTAAACGATTTGGAAACATTCTTGGCACAATACGAAGAAGAAGTCTTAGAGAACTAGAGACTGTTAGCACTCAAGGCCACACCCACAATATGGTGGGGTGCACACAAAGAAACAATCACAGATTGGTACCAATGTAAGCGGTTACTGTGCATAAGGTTCAGGGTAGAACAGAAAAACAACAAACAGCAGAAGTATGATGGACAAAGAGCACCAACGGAACACTTGGAGGAGTGTAGAACACTGTGGAAATTGACACCCCCGGAGGAATGGCCTCATCATTTCATACACACCCTAGAGGGCATACCAGCAAACTGGTATACAGTCCAGGAATTGCGCAAAGGAACTACGACCTGGATGACATTGCAAAAAAAAATTACAGTCACTTTCTCATTCGATCATGAGAACCCCAACATAGATGCAGCCCTTAAATAGATAAGAGGAGTGATATCCATCAAAGAACCAGAAGTAGAACTTATCACAGAAGAGTAACAGTGGAATAAACAGACATTCAAGGAATTGTTATCGTGTTACCATGTGCAAGAGGAAGGACCGGATGAAGATGATCTGTGTGATATTCATATTGAAGAAGCAGAAGGTGAAAGAGATGTGGAAGGACCACCGATAGAATCAAAATTCATTTCCGCACTGATCAGAGTAAATAAAGTCAACATTGGGATAGTGGAGCATCCCAAAATGGCCAGCATTGGAGATTACTAGGATGAGAAAATAGTCGAAAGCATCACAGAGTTGTTGCACGAATACAACGACCTGTTTCCCACAACATTTATAGAAATGAAGGGTATAGCAAGAGAACTAGGAGAGATGAAGATGTCACTTAGACCAGAAGCAAGATCAATCAAACAACGACCATATAGACTGGACCCAATATATAAGCAGAAATTCAAAGCGGAGATTGACAGGATGCTCGAAGCCGGCATCATAGAACTGGTCGAAGAGTCAAAATGGATAAGCTCGATGGTAGTATAGGACAAGAAACAAGGAGGGATAAGGATATGCGTCGACTTGAGAAAATTCAACGATGTATGCCTACATGACCCGTTCCCTACACCTTTCACAGACAAAGTGATAGAGAACATAGGAGGAAATGAAGCTTACTCATTCACTGATGGATTCTGAGGCTACCATCAGATCAAAATAGCACAAGAAGACAAATACAAGACCACGTTTGCGACGGAATGGGGATCTTATCAATACATAGTCATGCCGTTTGGACTAAAGAATGCACCAACAATATTTTCCAGAGTAGTCATTGTTGCGTTGAAATAATTCATCCACCAGTTTCTTGAAGTATACCTGGATGATTGGACAGTCTACATCTTGTTGAAAAACCATGTAGAATTCTTACGCTTGATGTTAGAAAGATGTAGACAATGTCAGATATCCCTGAATATAAAGAAATGCATATTCAGAACCCCGTTCGGGATACTATTGGGCCATATAGTATGAAAACAAGGGTTACTCGTAGATCCCGCAAAGATCGCAGTAATTGTTAACTTACCACCACCAAAAACAATCTGTCAGCTAAGAGCGACGTTGGGACACACAGTCTACTACAGGAAATTTATCAAAGGATATGCGTAGATCACTGCACCGATGGAAAAGTTGTTAAGGAAGGATACAAAGCTTTAGTGGAATGACGAGTGTCAACATGGTCTGGTTACCCTGAAGGAAAATATGGCCACCGCGTCGATATTAGTATTTCCAGACTGGGAGAAGACATCCGACGCCCATGTAGAAGCATCAACGATAGCACTTCGATCTATCTTGGCACATCCAGGAGTGGGAGACTTGGACCACCTGATAACATTTGCAAGCAGAAATTTATCATACTCAGAACATAACTATAACACGACAGAGAGAGAAGACCTATCCATGGTCTATGCACTTCAAAAGTTTAGGAATTATTTATTGGGAAAACACTTTAAGATGTTCATAGATCACTCAACCCTGAAATACCTAATCAACAAGCCAGTGTTGGGGGGGAGAATCTGTCGATGGTTACTACTATTCCAAGAGTTTGACTTTGAAGTAATAGTCAAGCCAGAAAAATTGAACACAGGACCTGACCACCTATAAAGGGTCACAAATGGAGAAGAACCTACGAACTTAGAAGACAACTTTCCGAATGCACAGTTATTCTCAGTTCAGATCCCTGATGAATACTTCACAGATATCATCCAGTACTTGAGTACATGTACTGTGCCGCAAGAATATAACACCGCGCAGAAGAAAAACCTGGTAGTCCATGTTGTCGACTATCAACTAATTGTAGGACACTTATATCAAATGGACGTAGATAGCATCTTGCGAAGGTATGTGTTAGAGCACGAAAGACCAAGAATTTTAGCAGAAGCCCGTGAGGGAATAGTAGGAAGGAATTATGAAGGTAAAGCTACCGCGCAAAAGGTATTGTGCACAGGATTATGGTGGCCAACAATTCACAGAGACTCGAAGGAATATTTTCAAAGATGTGACGTCTGTCAAAGGGTAGGCAAACCCAACAGAAGGGACGAGATGCCATTACGACCACAAGTAACATTACAGGCATTCGACAAGTGGGCAATAGACTTTGTGGGACCAATCAACCCAGCAGCAAAAAGAATAGGAGAAATGTACATTATCACCGTGATGGAATACTTAACAAGATGGGCGGCAGCTGCACCAGTGAAGGATTGCAGCGCAGAAACAACAACACACTTTCTATTTGAACATGTAATCACTAGATTTGGGTGCCCAAGAGTTTTGATGAGCGACCAAGGCACATGTGACACACTTCATAAACAACACCATCAGTGCTATGACTGAAGAGCTCAAATTCCATCACCAGAAGAGCATACCATATCACCAACAGTCAAATGGCACAGTGGAAGCATTCAACAAAATTTTGGAGAATGCACTAACAAAGATATGTAATGTCAACAAGGATGATTGGGATCTCAAAGTACCAGAAGTATTATGGGCATACAGGACTACATGCAAAAATTTGACAGGGCACACACCATTTAAATTGGTTTATGGCCAAGAAGCAATGGTGCCATTAGAATTTTTAGTACCAAGCTTGCGCGTAGCAGCAATCACACAAATGAAAAAATGAGGCGCAATACAGGAGAGACTGAATCAACTACTGACCATGGAGGAAGATAAGATCTTGGCAAGATTCCACCAACAAGTTCAGAAAGCAAGAGATAAATCTTGGCACGATAGACACATCAAGAAGAAAACATTCAAGGAAGGAGATCTAGTGTTGATGTATGACAACAAATAGTTTCAGCACCCAGGAAAGCTTAAAATGCATTGGTTAGGACCATATGAAGTAAAATCTATCATAGATGTAGAATTTGTATAGTTAAGAGACTAATCAGGCGCATAACTTAGAGGGATGATCAATGGGATCCGACTAAAGCTGTACAAGGACAATCGACCATCCACCGTGCATTTAAAAAAAAAATAGTATACGAAAAAGAACCAAAAATAAATAACCAAAGAGGGCACAGTACGCCAAAGGTAGAAAGGCCACGTGAACTTAGCAACATAAACTTGGGGATGAGAAGGACAACGGTCACATACAAAGTGAAATGAGCGGGAAAAGGAAAGTCGACGAAAGCAGGACGACATGACAACACTAGGAGGAATTAAAGGACAAAAAGGACCGATGGGACGCCACATTAATAGCACCAACAGAATACGGCACGACAGATTAATGGCAAGTATGAAACTGTAGGAGATCCATTAAACCTGTAATTAAGTTGCATTAAACCCATAATCAAGGAAGCGTCCTCCACAATATTCATGGGAAATCCATACAACACACAGACGCGGGAGCCAATAGTCTATTCACGAAAAGAGAAAAGACAGAGAACAACAGAAGCTAAAGAGCACAGCGAGAGTTCACCGAGATCACAACAACCATTCGAATCCAATAGACATTTGACATTCACATCCATGGCACCACCTAAGAAAGCAGACACGAGCCAACCCGCCAGGAAAACCAGGGTTCAGACTAGGTCACAAGGACAGGCGGAAGAAGGTGAACAACAGTGGTCAAAGATCATCAATGTCAACGAAATCCCATCCCCATGAACATCACCGGTGCACTTGACACCCATACTAGAAGAAATCCAATAGCCAGCACTGGAGGGCAAGAATACAGACATAATGATAGAAGTACAGGAGTTGTAGAACCAGGAAGTAGAAACCCCGAAGGAGGTGCAACCAGAGAGCACCGAACCAGCTCCAGAAGTCACTAGAACGACGCCAAATCCCAAAAATGAAGTTGGGCCAGACGAGTCTCAAATGACCCTATCATACCACCCAGTAGAAGGGATGGTCGAATATGTCTCGGCTTGGCTAGAATGGGATACGGAGAAACACTTGGAAGGCGCTCGAACTTCAAGCCAGCCACCACAACCGAAGAAAGACAAGATACAAATACCAAGGTCACCTCACAAGAAATTGGCAGCAGAAATTGTTCTAACGTGCATACCAATTGGGGTACAGATAAGACCAGAGCTATTGGGTCACATTGGGAAGATAAAATACTCGGACCACGATGTAGCAGAGGAGGACATGTTTCTGGAAATTGTGAAGAGGGTATTTTTACAGACTATGGGCACAAATCAGGTTGGAGAACTGATCGATCAATCACTCCAATGGGCAACCGGGTTGGAGAAAACAAGAATTTTAGGCCTGTTATACCTACCACATTTTGGTAGAGGCCAGCATGCAACTGCATGCGTCAAACAGTTGCTAGCAGTTACACATGGCAAGGACATATGGTTGGATAAGTTTGTCTCAATAGACGTTGAGCTTATCGCAAATATAATAGGGTTACCAATTCGGGGTAAGGATCTCGTGCTTTTTTTGGATGATAAATCCAAGGAGAAAGTGCTATAAGAAGACATGAAGAAGAAGTATGGCACCGACAGAGGAACAAGAGGAATCATTATCAAGAGTATCAATGATGCATCCACGCGATTGGGTGCGAAAATCTTAGCCTACAAGCTGCTAAGAAAATGCCGCAAGGAGGAAGTCCCAGCCGGAATTTTTGCAGTTATAGCCCAGTGCACAGAAGGAACCTCAATGAGATGGGCATCATACCTATTGAACTTATTCTTGGAGGACTGCAAGGATGTGCAGGACCTAGGCACAGAGTTTCACTATCCATGGCTGATCAAATTGATAGCCTTCATGGGATGGAAAGAGCCAAGGTATGTAGTTTTCGGTACCAGACCAAAACTGAATCAGGGAGCAAGGTATTTGTTGCTCAGAGCCAAGCCAGATTTGAGGAGAAAAAAGGCGAATGGGTCCATCTTCGAAGGATACCTATGTGACCTACAAGAATCCATCTTCAAACTATGAAGAATCACACCAGAAGTTGTCACGTGATATGGGGACATCGCCAATTTCCAAGCCACACGACATGCAATGTGGATACAGGCAAGGAAGGATCCACATAAAAAATGGCTACATATGCGCTACTGCATCATAGAGGGTGACATCGACATGGTCATCAATGAATGGGCTGAGGAATGGAGGATCGCAGCCAACACCCAGAAAGTACCAGAAAGAACAACAGGATAAGAGGCAGTGCAAGGAGAAACGCAGCCTCCATAAATACAAGTGCCCAAGAAACAAAGAATGGGTCAGGAAAAAGCAACACAGATAGAAGAAGGGCCAACACAGAGAGGGACCCAAAATGAAATGAAGGATAAAATGCAACCGACCAAGGAGCAGTAGCAACAGGTCGAGCCCATGCAAGAGACCACAACAAATCCCAACCAACAAGCAACAGGGGAAAGCAAGAGGATAGCCACGTAGATAGGAGGCATGCGTAAGAAATAAAAGGCACAAAGAACACCTCCAGAGTATACGATCACAGAGGATAATGGGGAAATGATAGCACAAATTGTCCAAGATTGTCTATCTGAGGACTTCAACCATGTCACACACCACAGAGATAGGATTGAAGAGCAACTGGTAGACTTGCGGCAACTCCTCAAGAAAATCAGAGAAGGGAAGACATCAAGCAGCAAGGGAATAGAACCATCAACACCACAGATGAAGGGAAGAGTGGAAGAAGAAGAGTGATATCCAGTCCACTCATTACCACACCCGAATGCAACATTCCATATCACACCCAGTATGTTGCGAATGGATGAGATTGTGGGGCAGAGACCCCTGAAGGACTTAATCCAAATCCAACTGGTGTTGATGAGGATGCCCACCAGAGCTCTACACAAGTTGTAGGTGAGCTTAAACCATGAGGTACAGTCTCGCGCACACAAAGACTTAGTCGAATTGCATCAAGCAACAAAGAAATGAGATGAGCTGGAAATAGTCTATGAGCAAGCTAAATCTAAGACCGTGGAGGAAAGGGAGTGCATAAGAGGATTGGAGCAGAAAGTGGTAGGAACTTATCAGAATATTCCATAGGCCACGCAGAGTGACGAAATCACAGCAGCAAAAAAGATTGATCGGATTGCGTAGGCAATCGATCAATATCATAAGGAGATCAAGAATCTTCGAGAGAAGCTCATACCAACCAATCCACTAGCAGTCAAGGAGAAAAGGAAGCAGGAAGCAACAACGCAGCTGCAAGAGATAGAGCAACAAGTCAACATAGCAACAGACTTGTTTGATAAAGAAACAAAACTATGGAATAAGTTAGAGGAGGATCAACAGATCCAGAAGTGGGATAAGGAAGAAGAAAGGATCAACGCAACGATCTAAGAACTCAAACAGAGGCCGAAGACAATGCCAGTCACAGAACGTGTCAAGGGAATGCAGGAAATGAAGAAATTGCAGGCAGAGCTAACTACCAGGAAAACACAGAAACATGAGCATCAGGCTCAAATGGAACCATTGCAAGAGTGGGTAGCAAAAGTCCTGGCACAAGTAGAGGAAGCCAAGACACAGATAGCACAAACCCAGGCAGAGTGCGTGGAATTGGTTAGTGATGAATTCACAGTCCAGCTAGTGGATACACTCAAGGAGAAGATCGCGCAGGTGCAAACACAGGCAACAGAGCTCAGGGAAAAGTTCCAGGCGATCACCAAGGAGGTTACAGAATCACACAAAGTTTAGGTGGCTCAGGACGAGCCACATGTCAGTGTTGGGGGCCTATTGGAAGTAGGCCAAAGGCCAAAGAGGAAAAGCAAGTCATTTTTGGGAAAGAAAGCATGCACGGGAAAAGCGGCAGCTGGAAGGGAACACAGCATGCGTGCATGCAAGGAAAGCAACAACTAGAAGGGAGAACAACACACACGCATGGGAGGAATACCTAATGACAGTAGGGTTAGGGTTTTGGTAAGGTATTTTAAATGGATGAAGAGCCCAAAATGTATAAATATAGATACGTAGGTATCATAGGGGGTTCAGAATAGAAAAGGTTTGGCATATAGTGCAGTTATGCATGAGTTGATATGTAATGTTTTTGTTGCAAGACCTGTTTTGTATAAACTGTTGAGCTAGAGGAAATGAGAGAAGGTATATATTGAGGTTTAGACTGCAGGCTGTGGATCCTGGTGCGATCTAGTCTGCCTCATATAGATCTTACCCAATTGAGAAGAGTTGTAAGCGTGCGAGGCTGTAGATGTGAAACACTATAATAAAAGAGATGAGAACCAAATCTTTGTGGATGTAGCCCAGGGGGGGTGAACCACGGTACATCTGTGTTATGTGATAAATTCTTGTATATATTTTATCATCTTCAGCAGTTACTATGATGTTGAATGAGTGAGTTATTATATTGTTGTTTAAATATTGTTATGACATTGAAGGAATAAGATATTGGACTTACTGCATAGTCGTGAATATTAGTAGGTTGCATTCACAAGTTATGATAATGGTTCAATATCTAGCTCACTTATCTTCCACTCAATCCTAGGTTGTAAACACCTGAGTCTTACAGCCACCCATTAAAGTTATCTCGAGTGAGACTGCGCAGTGCACTTTGTGTGTTGTGTTGCCTTCTGGTTTACCAGGAGGGTCGATAGTTTTAGAGGCTTTGTTGGAAACCCAAATGACATGAACCCTAGGTCAATAAAAACTCAGACAGTAAAGAAAAGAAGGATATAAAACCAATAGGGACTTAGACTGATACAACTTTTCCAACTTATCCGTAAATATTTAGTTGTAGATTCATTTGACACATTCAGTAATACTAAATCTGAGAGACACAGTTGGATTGTGCTCTTCTCCTTCTGATCCAACTTTTTCCAATCGTCTTTTGAAGTTTATGTAGATGTAGTACCTAGATCCACCGCAATCCACTGATATTTTTCCACCAACAGATCTTCCACCTTGAGCTTCCACAGCTCAAAACTTTTCCCATTAAAATTTTCGATCTCCATTTTCAAATTTCTCGCCATTTATTTTCACATGAAAAATCAATACCATGGATCTCCCACTGTAACAAGGATTATCACAATCTTGATCCAAACCCTTGACCACAAAGGCATCCCCCTGAAGCCAACAAAGCTCTGATACCAAATGTAGATTTTAACCTTGTACAATATTTTATTGCAAATAGATTTTCAATAAAAGAATAGAAAAGATATAATGGAAAATACACACATTACTGAGAAAACCAACATATTTTATATTCATTCATAGTGATACATTGTTTACAATACAATATACATATATGAGCCAGTGACATCCAAAACCCTAATCCAATGACCTGGATTAGTCAACAACCCTAATTCCTTAACCAGAAATAGAAAACTATCAGCACAAACCATGTGCCGAAAAACCTCCCAACAATGGACACAAAAATCGAGGTGACAAGAAAAAAAAGGCAAAAATGTGACATGTTTCCCAAGGCAAAACAAAATTGGGGGAGTTGTCTTCAAACCCCACACATAGGGGCTATTGCCACCATCAAACCCCCCTGTGTGCCCGGTGCAACATAGCAGACACTACATCTAGTCGTGCAAAGAATATAACACATACCCAACACCATTTGTCACTGTACAAAGAGTCACTACTCTGAATCAAATATGTCTATTGATCAGATGTATCTGCTCATCAAAATATGAATGTTTGGAACAACCTGTACTAAAGATATCTCTCCCTAAATATGATCATAAATTGTTTCCTGTGTAACTTCCAACTGACACTTGTGTGGGAATATTGAATTCTCCTTCGATCAATTTGTAATTTTGTACTTCTTCTCACTGAATGCTCTGAATCTATATCCTAAAACCCTGTAATTTGCATGAAGGATGGATCCCTAATATATATCAGTTGTTTCATAGACTCCCCCTATTCAACAATCATATTTGTTTGGATTCTCCAAGCAGGATAGCTAAGAAGAATATCTTGTATGATGCAGAGTCATCTTTCTCTTCGTTTGTGGACTCATCATCTCTTTGAACTCTGACTTCTTTCTTTCTGTCTATGGATTGATATTGCGCTACAATTCCTGAAAGTACAATCTCTTGAACATGTTCTTTTTTTCTTTCTGGTACTATTACAAATCCTACGATCTCTGGGACCTGGTCTTTATTCACCTATTCTTCTTTCACTTGCTATTTTTCTTGTTCTTTTCTTTTCCAAATATTAGTGTATCTGATATTTGTTTCTTTCTTCATGGATGGCATTATCATGCTTCTAAAATTTCAAGCTATATGACCATAGTTGTGGAATTTGTAACACTCAATTTTATGTGGGGCCACAAAAGCATTTCTTGCTTGAACATTTCTTCCATAAGCCTTGCAATCTGCAACCTTATGTCCAAAGTTAGTACAATAAAAACAATGACCATAAAAGAATTTTTCATACCTGAGAGTGAATGATCTTATTTGTGGTACAGTCCTTCTGAATTCCTGCCTTGATTGATCATGATCATGATCATGATTGAGGCTTCTTTTTGGCTTGAATATGGAAGATCTTCTTATGTAGTATTCTTCGCGATTATTTTGCACTTCTAGAATGTTCTTCAAGGGCTTGCATTGTTCCTTCTTTATTGAACCTTTAATGACTTCCGCATAAGTCTTTGGCTTCCCTTCATTCTTCCTTTCTGGCAACCTGGAGGGATTCTCTTCAACTGATGATGTGGATGTTTCTTTATCTTCAACATTTGTGTTGAGCTTGACAACTTTTGCTCTTAACATGAACAATTCTTCTCCAAGCTTCTCCACCTCTTCTTCTTTCTTCATCATCTAAGACTTCATGACTTCTTCTATTCTCTTTTCTTCTTCAAGTTGGTTCTTCAATATAATTATTTATTCTTCAAGTTGTCTCTCTTCTTGACCAAACTCTTCCTTAAGCTGATTTAAATTGTTAGTTCTTTCCTTGAGATGATATGTCAATATATTTTCTCTCTTTTTGGCTTCTTCCTTCTGTGCTGCTAAGTTGGATTCCAAACACTTCTTTTGACCTTCGATATTTTCTTCGATCTTTCTGGATTCTTCGAGCTGAGCTCTTAAGTTCTCGATAACTTGTTGGGCTTCTTTGAAACTTTGAACACTTTCCTTTTTCTTCATCAATTATATCTTGAGTGACTTATTTTCTTCTCTTTCTTTCTTTAGTTCATTTAAAGCACTAATCATGTTTTCATTTTCAATCTCAGTATTGTCTTCTATTTCATCATTTTCAATCTTCAAGTAAGGGCATTCAATTTCAATCTGTACGCACTCTTCACAATTAAATCAAAAGAACTCACCGATGTTGGCTTATGTCACTTTGCACTCTTCTTCTTCTTAATATGTTTGACATGATGAGCATATTTCTTCCTGTTTTGTACCTGTATCTTCTTTAGAAAATTCTAACTTTGTGATGGGAGAAAAATAGATATCATGTAGCTTATCCCAAATTTCTTTAGCTGATGAACACTTTCCAACCTTTTCTCTTACCGGATCAGGTAATCCTTCCTAGATGAAATCCATTGCTATTTTGTTATTCTTATTCAATTCCTTCTTGGTTGCAGTCTTTGTTTTATTGGTAGCATTATATCCTGTGACAAATGAATACCAAATATCATATCCATGTGCCTTTAAAAATATTCCCATCCTTATGCTCCACATCTCATACTCTAGACCATTCTGACCATTAAACAATGGTACTCCATTCTCAATATATTCCATGATCTCCTTCTAGTGGTTAAATTGTCTCTTGAAGGAACCCTCTCTGATACCAATTGTTAGATTACTAGGGGGGGGTGAATCAGTAATGAGAAGTTATACCACTTTTAACCACAATATGTATTATTTAACTTTTACCAATAGTGTTCAGCATTTTATCATCAATGTATAATCTATGAATTCATCCAATATATATATCATAAGCATGTACACATAAGGAACATCACATCAACATCCCATCAAGAACACATTACACAAGTTTTTACATGGAAACCCAAATGGGAGAAAACCACGAAATTATTTCTTATATATATCAAGAATTCATTCATAGGAAGCACCAACTTCCAAATTCTTCGGCTACAACTAGAAGGAGGATCCAACCCCCTATTCTTAGGCTCCAACCTAAAGGAAGCTACAAGTCCCTGAATTATCTGGCTCCAACCAAAAGGAGGCCACAACCTCATGAGTTCTCCGACTCCAACCACCTAGTTCTCAGGCTCCAACCTGAAGGAAGCTCCAACTCTCTAATTCTATGGCTCCAACCAAAAGGAGGCTACAACCCCATTTCCTTGCACCGTCCTGCCTCTCTGAAATATAAATGTAAACCAATTGTCATAGACTCTACCACTGTCACTTCCACAAACTTTGTTACTGTCATTGTCACATCAACTTTTCCAACCCATCACTACCTCATACAAGAACCCAGACCCACTCTCATCCACATGCAACTCATTCCAATATCACCAATATCATATCTCAAACCATATGCTCAACATCAACAACACATGCCTCTACTAAGCATGCACCAAGATCACCAACATACCATCACAAGATAAGTGCATGTACCATACTATGTACCAAACATGTACCATGCATCAACCTGTACCACAACATGCACCATCAACCATGTACATCAACTATGTATATCAACACCAGACCATGTACCAACTATGTACATCAACACCATACCATGTACCAACCATGTACATCAACTATCACCATATACCATGTACCGTAAAATGTGCATCAACCATATGCCAAGAATATGTGTCAAATGTGTACCAAGC
>SNQJ01S0009046.1:415846-435411 GCA_010110895.2 Picea sitchensis
ATGTACCATCAACCATGTACATCAACTATGTATATCAACACCAGACCATGTACCAACTATGTACATCAACACCATACCATGTACCAACCATGTACATCAACTATCACCATATACCATGTACCGTAAAATGTGCATCAACCATATGCCAAGAATATGTGTCAAATGTGTACCAAGCGTGCATATAGATCACCAAAAAGTGTCTCATACATACACCAAAAATGTATCTCAAACAATGTTCTCAATATCCAACATGCTCCTCAAACCATGTGCCTCAACCATATACCATATCACTCATGATATGTCTCAATCATGCCATACACCATAACATCATCAACATGTAACCCTCAAAACCTGCATATAAACATACTTGTAACTCTGTAATGGACCTGGTGTATGTGATCACAGACCTACAGACCTTCCTCAACTTCAAAAACAAGAGAATAACATCTTCATCAAACATTACCTTAGTCTCACGGGATTAGTTTTGGATTAGTCACAAACCCTAAATTTTAACAAGAATAACTATGTACTTGTAATGAATAAATGTCTAAAAATTTTACCCAATATTCTTCAGTATCTTCTCTGCAATTCCCCAAATTTTCACTGCTTAGAACATCCCAAAAAAGGAGTTATATAAAAAATGGAAGACCTTGTTGAATTCTAACTTATTCTAGAAAGATAGCTTGAAGATAATGCTCCGCGTGGAATATTTGATATATGGATCTAAAAATTTCACACACTCTACTAAGGCATGTACTCTATCCAATGGATTTGGTCTCACTGAATTTGGATCTTCTATGAATAATTTATGATGGTTTTATCCAGAACACATGTTTGAGACTAGTTCCAGAACTAGCCAAAAACCTTGTCTTCCACAAAGTGTATCTCACAAAATACAACGACCCAGAAGCTAAAATTTATAACACATGTACCTTTATATGTCTTATAAATATCCTCCATATTTCACTATTTCAATTGTTCTAGAAAAAAAGTTATAGTGAAAATGGTAAGATGACCTGTAAATAACATACCTTAGAACACAGCCTCACAAGATTTCATCCTCCCTTAGAATTTAGCCCTTATTTACTTCATCTTCCCTCTGAAAAAATCCTTATATATCCTTGGTTACCTCAGATAAGAATCACTTGAACAATTAGACAGATATTCAATGAACTTATGTGTATTTGTAATATTCTTATGAGAGACTTCTTGAGGTGTATTTATACGTTTTCTAAGTAACATCTTTCCTTAACTTTGGGACCACTTTCCTTAACTTTAGGACCTCTTTCCTTAACATTAGGGCTTCTTGAAATTTCTTGTTACAACCAATTTACCCTTTCATTAAATAATTGTAACCAACTGGGGGCTTCTTGACCACTCTTCAGGGCTTCCAACTTTACAAGGTCATATCTCCCTAACCATGAGGAACTATGTGGCATTCCACATATCACCGAAAATGACACAAAGAGTATTATCCATCTATGATGGTCATTCCTACATTTACATTGTCCTTTCTATTCATAATCCTAATTAAACTTCGGGTACCAAAACCACATCGTCTGGGCTACTGGAATATGCTACCAAACTTCTTCAAGGGTTGACATCACTCTCTAAGGGTTGACATCAATATCCAAGATCACTCTCCAAGAGTTGAAATCAATGAAAATGAATTGTCCAAGCCAAATATCCAACAGTTTTCCTCAAGCGTATAAAGACAAATTTTAATTTCTTAATCCAAATACCATGGATGAAGTGATAATACATGTTAAACTATGTTTTACTCAATTTAAAAAAATAACTAAAAGTGCAAAGTCATGGCAGCACAAATATAAGGACAAGTTTTATCCCAAAAAGAAAAATTTTAAACATCCTCGACAACCATCACATAGTGTAGCAGTTAAGAAAAATGGATTTGTTGGACATCAAAGTGCATCAGTTCATAACAACAATAAACCTATAGATTTTGTGAATAAGACAATTAGTGAAACATTTAGGAAGCATCTTCAATGTTGGGGTTGTAAAGGAACCCACCTATACCAAAATTTCCCTTTAAACAAAAACACAAATCAGACAGTACACGACATTCATGAAGCGACAAAAGTAAATGATATTGCTTGAAGTATACACAAAATCAATGTTTTCCTAGAAAATCAACAAGTTGATCACCAATCTTCCATGGTGGAGATAGAATGTATGTTAAATCATAAACTTGTATCAATATTAACAAACCTTGGTGCAATTCTTATTTATATTTCACCTACAGTGATAGAAAACTATAAAATGGAAAAATCCAAACATAAGAAATATTAGCTAGTTAAGTTAGCTACAAGAACAAAAATAAAAGTTGTTGAAATGGTAAAAAACTATAAATTGAACATGGATGGAATGGATACTAAGTTAGATATAAATATTTTTCCATTAGGATCTTATGATATGCTCATAGGCACAGATTGGTTGGAAAAATATTCAACTCTTGTAAACTGTCATGACAAAACTTTTAACTCTATAGATGATTTTGGAAAAAATTGAACAGTGAAAGGTGTTAAAATAATAGGTGTGCTCGTTTCAGCATAGAAAATATCTCAATATTGTCACCCAAACATAGACACAAAGGCCACCCCCGAGCACCTTAACCTTGACAGACAAAATAATTCTGGAAGCAATCACTAGAACCAATAGACAACCAAGGTAGTGTACCTCTCTCCAAAGCTAGTGTACCAAGCAGAAAGTCCAAACCATAACCAAAGACAAATTCACCATTGCAGCAGTTGCAACTCTCCATCGGTCATCCAAACCACTAGTTCTTATGCAGTTATGAGAATGAGTGAGTGAAAATGAGTTCAATCACCCTCTAGTTATAGTCCTCCAAGTGACCTAATTGGGCCAACTTCTTCTTCTGGAGACTAAAAACTTAATATAAGTTATTCTCTTGAGTCGGCTTGTCTTCTAGGGTTATTAACCAACTATTTAGGGTTTCTCTTGCTTCCCAGAATATTCTAGTCTCATCAAAGGTTACATGTAGAGGTTAATACCTCCCACAGTTACCATAACATCAACACTCCCTCCTAGCTAGGGAGGTATTAAAGGAAATATTTTTTAGCACAAACAAACCATTCAACCGATAACATCACCATAGCCACACAAGCTATCTCATGATCAAATCATGAGCACCAGCATCACTATCCATATATATAGTCTCCATGGAAATCAAAACAATGCCATCCAATAGAACATAATTGTTTCTATCCATAGTAGTATAAAACTACTATCCATTGGTACACAACCACTCTTAGTAGCACACAACTACTAACCAGTGACATACAATTACTACCAGTGAATCACATCCACCACGGTAGCATACAACTATTGTCCAGAGACATAAAGTCTACACAACAATCAAATCACATCGTTTGATATCATCATGCATCAACAATGGCATAAAATGCATCACCTCTAAGACGTACTAGCATGATGTGCATGCATCATATCTAAGTTGTGTTGNNNTTGTACTAGCATGAAATAACTAGCATGATGCCAATGCATCATATCTAAGTTGTATGCCACATCTAAGTTGTACTCGCATGATGCAAATCAGTTCCTTACTGTGTAATCTCTAAGTTGTATGATCATCTATAAGTTGTATGAGACCTTTAAGTTGCACCTCACGTGATCATATCTAGCATGAAACAATCCCCCCTGCCTCATCTCTAATTTGTGTGGTCATCTCTAAGTCGTACTAGCATGACATATCTAGCATAATGTTAATACACCATATCTAAGTTGTATGTCATATCTAAGTTGTACTCGCATGGTCATATCTAACATGATGTGACTCACCAACATCATCTCTAAGTTGTACTAGCGTGAACATAGCTATCATGATGCAAGCATCATCTCTAAGTTGTATGTTCACCTCTAAGTTGCACTAGCACGATGCTCGTCGGGCCATTGTATCAACAAATCCAACCATCTATATCATATTTGAGTTGTACTAGCACGATCATATCTAGAATGATGCAACCATCATCTATAAGTTGTATGACCATCTCTAATTTGTACTAGCATGATACAGTTCTGCAGCTCACTGAAAATCCATGATTCCACATATGAATGCTCCCTCCCAACTGAGGAAGTCATCTTCTCCCTTTCAACCAAGGGATAAATAGCCACGAGCCCCAACTTGTCCCCCAAGTATGAAAACTTTATCTTGGACAAAGGCTTCATCAAAATATCTGCAGTATGCTCCTCAGTGGAGATATACTAGAGAACCACTTCTACCCTATGGACTTTATCACGAAGAAAATAATACTTGATCTCAATGTGCTTCAACCTGTCATGGAACCTCGGGTTCTCTCAAAGCTCCACATATCTCTAGTTACCACAATATATCACGGTCGAATTCAACACCTGATCAAACAGTCCAAAACTAGCTTACGGAGCCACGCTGCTTTCATACAAGCATCACAAGTTGTAATATACTCTTCTTCTGCAGTGCTGAGTGAAACAAACTTCTATTTTCTGCTAGCTCGTGAAATAATAGAAGAACCCAAATTGAAACACAGTCCATAAGTACTCTTTCTATCTTCTGAACTCCCTGCCCAATATGAATCGCTAAATCTATGCAGATTTACTTCAGTTTTTTAGGCATATCTCAAACCATACATTATCGTCCCATGAAGGTATCTCAAGATATGCTTTGTAGCCACCCAATGCTCTTGTCTAGGTTTCACCTAGAACTAGCTCAACATGTTCATAGCAAAGCATATGTTCAGCCTAGTATTTTCCAAATACATCAAGGATCCAATTAACTTTTGGTACAGAGACGAGTCTATTGGATGAGAATCATAATCTCTCAACTTCCTCAAATCTGTCACCATGGGAATTGTCATGGATTTTCAATCCAACATCCCAAACTTTTGAAGGATCTTTATAATGTACTTCCCTTATCCTAGGAAGACTTCACCACACTTCTGCCACACTTCTAGTCCCAAGTATTAGTGCATGAGACCAATATCCTTCATATCAAATTCAATGTATAGCTCCTTCTTACACTGAATAATGAGAGGCTCCGCACCTATCAGGAACAATTCATCAACATATAACAGTAGAATAACAGGTGCATTATTCACAACTTTTTAATAGAGGTTTGGATCGATATGACTCTTGTAAAATACATGTCTTATCAAGTAGCTATCAATACCTACATACCAAGCTCTTGGAGCTTGCTTGAGTCCATACAAGGCCTTCTTCAATCTGCATACATGGGTTTCTTTTGGGTGTACCTCAAAACCTTGAGGTTTATCTATATATACTTCTTCCTCAATCACTCCATTGAGAAAGGTGGTATTTACATCCATCTAATGTAAGCTCCAACCCCTGCAAGACGCTAGAGATATTATGGCTCTGATAGATGTATATCTGGAAACCATAGCAAATGTCTCATCATAATCTTATTCCTCTTGTTGAGAAAATCATCTAGCCAAAAATCTTGACTTCTATTTATCAATACTTCCATCTACAACATGATTTATCTTGTAAACCCACTTTGAAGTAACTACATACTTCTCTTTAGTTCTAGGCACAACTTCCCATACATCATTTTTCATAATAGATTGGTATTCCTCCATCATGGCTTCCTTCCATTCTTTCTGTTTGACTGATTCCTCAAAGGTGTGAGGTTTTGCATTGAAAATACTTGTCATGAGCGTTGCATAACTGGAGAACCTTTTGGGTTTCTTACTTTGTCTTAAAGTACCAATAGGAGCCTTATGCTTTTCTGCTTCCTGCAAAGTAGTTTCAAGTCATGTTGGTATTTTTCTTGTCTTAGGTATAATAGTTGGTTCCATAGATTCATGTGGTGGTTCTTGTTCTTCATTAGGTTGTTCTAGAGAACATGTAATTTCTTCTTTGGTATCTTCATGTTCCTATTCTTCATTGGATTCCATAGATTCTTCTATAGACTTCTTAAATGAAATCCTTTAATCAAAAGTTATGTCTCTACTTATTTCAATATTCTGTTGACCTGGAACATAGATTCTATACACTTTTGATGATTCACTATAACCAATGAATATTTCTCTCTTTCCTGAGGGTTCCAACTTCTTTCTCTTATCCTTGGGAACATGAATGTATACAACACATCCAAATATTCTCAAGTGTGCAACGCTTGGCTTCTTTCCTGAGAAGGCTTCTTCAGGAGTCATGTTCTTCAATATTCTATGTGGACTTCTATTATGAACATAAACAGATGTCATAGTTTCTTCTCCCCATAGGAACATAGATAATTTCTTAGCATTCATCATTTCCTTGACCGATTCTTCAATGGTTCTTTTATTTCTTTCAGCCACACCATTCTGTTGAGGATTGTGAGGGACAATGAGCTCCCTCCTAATCCCAACTTCTTTACAAAAGGAAATGATCTCATTGGAGGTGTATTCTCCTCCATTATTAGATATTATTGTATTGATATTCTTATATGTTAGGTTCTCTACTTCAGCCTTGAATTCTTGAATTTTATAAATACTTCATCCTTAGTATTTAACAGATATAACCATGTATTTCTTGAGAAATCATCTATGAACGTTACATAGTAAATAGATCCTCCTAGAGAATTCACTGTCATAGGTTCACATACATTTGAATGTATTAGGTATAAGATCCCTTTGGATCTATTCTCACTACTTGGGGATTTCTTAATGTTCTTACCAAGTGCACATCCTTTGCACACACCTTCATGTACTAAATGCAATTCTAGTATGCCTACAACCATCTTTTTCAAGGATGGAAAGGATTGATAGTGAAGGTGAGCATACCTTCTATGCCATAACTCACTAGGGTTGATTTCATCATGTACTAAGGCTTGAGTATTCTGACCTAGGATTTTGTATAACATTCCTTCACAGGTTCCAATAAATCTAGCATTTTCTATCTTGGAGTCTTTAGACCATACAAGAACTTTGCCATCCACAAAATCTAATCTATCTCCTTTCTCTTCCAAATAGGAAATAGATACTAGTTTATTTTTCAAACCAAGAACATATAAAACATTACTAAGATGGATAGAGTTACTTGATTCCATTTTGATAGTAGCTTGTCCAATTCCCTTAACTCCATAAGAGTTCTTGTATCCAAGCTCTACTTTATGAGGTGTCTCCTTTTCCTTCATGTTTGAGAAATTCTTATGGTCACCTCTCATATGCCTTGAAGCTCCACTATCGATCAGCCACATGTCATCTTCAATGGTTCCAGTAAGAGCTGAATAATAGAATAAATTTGCTTCATCATGTTTTTTCTTCTTTGAGGGTTCTTCATCATTGGAGTTGATGCATGATGTCTTTTTTTTTTCTTTTTTTTTAGCTTAGGACAATTCCTCTTGTAGTGACCATAGTCATGGAATTCAAAGCATTGTACCTTTGACATATCTCTCTTGAACTTCTTTATTGAATCATATATTTTCTTAACTCCATATATTTTAAAAAAAATTGCAAAGGCTTGAGCATATTCTTCCTTCTAAGGTTTTCCCTTGGATTTTAACCATGTCTCTTCTTGTGCACAACATTTCCAAAGTTATTCTAACGTTGGAAAATCCTTCCTTGTATTCATGCTTGCAGGAAATGCATCCCATAATCTAGAGAGACCATTGAGTGCTATGTTCACAACTTCCTTTTCTAGGATGGCTTCTTCAATATCTTGTAGTTGATCTCTCAACTAAGAAATCCTCACAAAGTATGAAGCTATGGTGTCATCCTTTGTCATATTTGTGTCACAGAGTTCACTAATAAGACTCATCACTTGTCCAATATTTCTGACTAAGAAAAGTTTTGTCAAGGCACCATACATCTTCTTGGATGAGTCAAAATGAGAGATGTAGGGTATCAAGTGATCCTTTATAGAGTCTATTATGATACTCATAGCATTAATGTCATTATCCTTGAACTTCTCTAGTGCTGCAAAGTTTTGAAGTTGCTTCTCTTTTCCTACTTCAAATTGTGGTTCGATGATATTTCCTTTCATGATATCTACGACTTTATTATTGGAAAGGATGAGGTCAATCCTTGTCTTCCATTCTCTGAAGTTTAAAGCCCCTTCTAACTTGTTTTCTGACTTCATAGAGTAATTCATGGCTGCATTGAGTTTGACTTTCACTTGGTCAACCTTTGAATTTGAATTGGTCAACCTTTGACTTTGACCAAAAACTCAAACTTGAAACCTTGGCTTGCTGAGAGTACTAGGATGTGTCCTTGGTTAGGGAACACTAGGCTATTCAGGAATTAGGTCAAGTGTTTCACTTAAGGTGCCTCACCAAGAGGGTTATGGTTTCGTTGTTGTAACAAAACTCTGACTACAACTACAACTCAACAAATTCTCCCAATCTACCTTCCAGTGGTTAGATTATCCGAAGATAGTGTGGGCCCATAACCTATTAAAATAATAGGTGTTCTCATTTCACCATAGACAATATCTCAATATTGTCACCCAACCATAGGCACAAAGGCCACCCCTGAGCACTTTAACCTTGACATATATAATAATTCCAGAAGAAATCACTAGAACCAATAGCCAACCAAGGTAGCATACCTCTCTCTAAATCTAGCGTTCCAAGTAAAAATTCCAAACCATAACCAAATACCAAGTCACCACTGTAGCAACTACATCTCTCCACCAGTTCTGGGCCTCTTCACCAATGGTTCGGTACCGAGCACAACGCCCAAGATCTGGTTAACCTACGCACTTGACAGCATGACATTGTTTGGTAGATGTCGGCATGCCGATCTTTTTCTCCACTCTAACTGTTGTATCTCTTCTTCCTCCTCAGAGTCTATTTCTATCGGAGTGTCTGGCTTCTTCTGCTCAGGGCCTGAACTTGGTCCTTCTCTTGCTTCGTTGTATTTTTTCTTTAGCAGTTTCGCAAGAAAAATGTAATGCATTCTTTATTTGCGTAGGCCGCATTTGAATCCTAGCCATGACATGACTTCCTTATCAAAGGCTTCCTCATACAAATAGAATGGTAGCATCCTTGTGTGGAAATGTTCCCTGCTGACATGTTTGAGCTAGACGAATGTGTTGTGTCGGTTCATGTTGAAGGTGATATTCCTCGTGTTACAGTTGAGGATCTCCTGCGGGATGCACAGCCTCTACGTTGCATCTACCATACCATTATACCATTTGGAAAATGTTGCGTTGTTGAGTGTTATGTTCTCCGAGTCTGGTATGGACTTCCATGGCTCGAACATCTTCGCCATGCACCCCTTATCTGGTATTGTCAGTTGTATGCCCACAGGTGGCCTCCTTTTGAGCATTTCAAATGACACAAGTAGGTATCCATAGGTGAAAGTTCCTCCCTTCTCCTGCACTTCCTCGTAAGCTAATAGTAGTTCCTCCAACAGGAAAAGACACCAGTTGAACACTGCTCCATTTGCGCAAAAGTTGGCTACTGATAACGCATCTAGAGTGCATTATCCCTTATAGTAAGACCTCATAACCTTGTTGGCTATGATGTAGCAGCCAGTCTAGACTATCTCGAGCAGTATTGGTTCAATTATTGTTGTCTGTCCTCCTCTCTTTGTGTTAAATTTCTCATATAGGCTAAGCTGACCTTTCTTTTTCCCGTGCTTACCGGGACCCTAGAATCCCTTCGACACATCCTCTCCTTTGGAGGATAATCTAGTAAGTTGTTGGATGTCTTCAACATGGATTGGATACCACTTATCCAACCATAGACTTATGTCATGCACCCTGCTTATCAGAAATTTCATGCAGCATGCAATCTCACTTGTGGTACCAAATACTGGTAATTATTTCAAGTTCATGATGATCGAGTTAAATAAGTTTATGAACTCTTCTTTTGGTACAACTTTCATTCCTTCGATTCCACATGGAACTATATCCCAAAAGACATTTGTGTGCATCTGTGGGAACAAGGCTAAATCCATGAGGTCAAGGTCGAGGAGCTTAATGTGCTCTACCTTCCCTTTGAGATCGTCCACGATCTCGACCCGGGGGTCTCAGGGATCATCTAGTACTGATTCTTTAGTCATGGTGCTTCATCTTGTTGTGGATCTTGGAATTAACACTTTTGTGGCAGGTAAGAACTAGGGTTACATCTGCAGCTTTTACAATTGTCCCAACTGGTTCACACTGTTGAGTTCGGAAATGGCTATGCTCTTTTTAGAAATAGTACATTCTCGGCTGAGTTCTGAGAGCCTTATACTTCGATTAACGGGTATGTTTTTAGCAGTAACTACTACTCATCATGACCGTATGGACGGTACCGGGTGTGAGTTGTCCGATGGGACAGTTTAATCAAGGTAAATCCTATTGGCGATCTTGGTATTTACTTATTTGAGTGGAAATAGGGACGTGGCCGATTTGAGACCTTTCTATTTGATGGGTGGGTGTCCCATCATGAACTTCGATGGAATCTTGATATAATGCGGCTTTATGTCTTAATGGGTGTTAGACAGGGTACCGGAATGGCAATAAAGGTTGTGACTAGACTGGGTTTGCGTGGCCTATAACTCATATTGGATTTTGATTCATGGCCCCTCCGACCACAAAGGTTGTCCCCATCATCTTTAATGACTGTCATGAATGGAATCTCTTATGGTTCAGGTCCTGTACTACTGAGTCGTCAGTTATGTATCAACCAACACTTAGATAAAACAAATGAACTATGTGTTATGGCGCAATACTGCGCATATGGACTTTATTAACTGAATTTACAAAATTTCAGAAAGAAAACAAAAATCAAATCTATCTATTGTAAAAGCTCCTTCGGATTGGAGAGATTATTCTTCTCTCTCAGGTTTGAGACAGGTATGGCTTCAGGCAAGCACCATTCACCCATCTCGTTCATAGCACACCATCCAGTTGCGTGAGTCTGACTTCTCTTGAAGGTCATATCTCTGCAACTATGAAGGGTCCCAACAAGTGCATACGCAACTTGCAAGGATGATTCTGGTATCAGCTGTCATAGAGTAACACCTTGTCCCCTTGTGTGAATACCTTGGTCTTATTGTATCGGTCATGCCAATATTTTTTCTTGCCTTTTCAACCGACTGATGGAAGTCTTCTATAAATCTAGTTTCCTCGAGTTCTTGTAGCTCCGCAAGTCTTTGCGCCATTGATTCCTCTTCTGGCATACGTGTGACTTGTGAAATATACAGGCTTGGAGTGATGAACTCTACAGGAACCACTGCCTCTCTCCCATAGACTAATTGGAATGGTCTGTATCTGTGGAGTTTCTTTGTGGTTGTCCTGTAGGCCCGTAGTACAACTAGAACTCTATCATCCCAGTACTCCCGGTTTGCGCAACAGACCTTTGTTAGTCCTTTTTCCATAATATTTAATGAAGGCTTCAACTATTATGTTGGATTGTGGGTGGTATGGACTGCTCTTGTGATGTTGAATCAGAAATTCTGTTGTAAGTGTTGATATAGTGTTGCTTATGAAATGATGTCCTTGATTGTTGGTTAGGCTCCTGGGACATCTGATTCGAGTAATGATATTCTTGAAAATGAACTTGGTAGCAGTGTCTGTCGAATAGTCCTATACCGCTGTTGCTTCTTCCCAATGGGTAAGGTATTCATTCCTGGTAATGATGTACCTGGACTTTGAATGTTTGGTTGTGGGTTTGATTGGTCCAATGAAGTCAACTGTCCATTTCTCAAATGCCTGTAGAGATATAACTGGTTGTAGTGGTAGTTCATTTCGGCCTGACGGCTTGCCCACCCGTTGACAAAAATCACACGATATAGCATATGCTTTTGCATCTTTGAAGAGTGTTTCCCACCAAATTCCTACCTGTAGAACTTTTTGTGTCATGGCCTTTCCTCCTACGTGGCCTCCTGTGATTCCACTATGGAATTCCCAGAGTATATCCTACCTTTCATGATACAGGACGCATCATCTGAGGATGTTGTCTAGTCCTAGTTTATACAATTGTTTGGTGACCAGCTGGTAATATGCTACTCTAACAACCATGTGGAATTTTTGGGATGAGGAATATGTTTCAGGACAGCCCCCTATACTGAGAAAGACTGCTATGTCCTCCATATATTCTAGTATGGCCTCAATCTTGAACAAGTCTGCATCTAGGAGTTGGTCATCCACTGCTCCACCACTTTCTCCTGACTCTAGCCTAGATAAATGGTCGGGTCCGACATTGCATCGTCTTGTCTTGATGATGACTTCAAAGGAAAATTCTTGAAATAACAACAACCATCTACAAATTCTCCCTTCCAACATAAGTTTGTTAACTAGGTATTTCAATGGGGAATGGTCAGTAAAGAATTTGAAGTGAGATCCTAACAGATAATGTCTTAATTTTTGTAAATCATAAATCATTTCTAAGCCTTCCCTTTCTGTTGTTGTGTAGTTGTGTTTTGCTTGCGACAACTTTCGACTTGCAAAATAGATAGGGTGATCCATAACTCCATCTCCAGGTTGCATTAAGATAGCTCCTAAGGCAATTCCGGAAGCATCTACATGAACGTGAAATTCCTTCTCCCGGTTTGGGAATATCATAATCGGTGTTGTAATGAGTTTCTCCTTAAGTGTCTCAAATGCTTTATCGCATTCGAGAGTCCATTAGAACGTTTCAGCCTTTTTCAGGAGGTTTTCCAGAGGTGCAGTAATGTTGGCATATCTTCAAATGAACCTGCGGTAGTAACTTGCGTTTCCTAGTGTGAAGCACAATTGTTTAGCACTCATAGATGGTGTCATATTCACAATGACCAAAATTTTGGCTAGGTCTACCAATACTCCTTCTCGGCAAACTATGTGGCCCAATAGATTTCCATGTGGCACACAGAAGATACACTTTTTGAGATTTAATGAGATTTGCAACTCTCTGCATCTGTCAAAAATTAGCCTTCGCAGTGCTACATGTTCCTTAAGCAGGCTATATATTGTCTAATCATCCATCTAGACTTCTATAAATTTGTGAATGAATGCTCTAAAGGCTGTTATCACAATCCTGGAAAAAACTACAGGGGCGTTCTTTAAGCCAAATGGCATCACATTGTATGCAATAGATCCCCATTCTATAATGAAAGTGGTCTTTCTTTTGTCTTCTTCAGCAATCCTGACTTGATGGTATCCTGAAAATCCGTCTTTGAATGAGTATGCTTCCTTCCCCGCAACTTGTTCTAGCACCTCATTGGTAAAGGGTGTTGGGAAAAGGTTGTGCACATAGACTCTAATATCCTCAGTGTCTTTATTTCTTTGAATGACTATCGAGCTGACCCACTATGCTTCTTCTATCGCAAAAATGAGACCTGCTTCTAACATCTTATCAATCTCCTTCTTAACTTTCTCTTTTACTCTTGGGTTAAGATAGTATGGTCTATGTCTGACAGGCTTGGATCCTGGTTTTAACTCAATCTTCATTTCTCCCATGACTCCTTTGATTCTCTTTAATTCTGAAAAAGTCTTTGGGAACAAATCCTCATATTCCCTCAGTAAACTCTGTATTTCCTGACTGGTTTTCTCATCCCAGTAATCTCCCACCATAACTATATTGGGTTTCTTTGTAGTCCCTATGTTGAGTATACACAATTTTAATGGGTGATTGTAGGAACTATCGGTCTGGCTAGGTATGGTGTTTTGGATTTATCTGCTCCCCTCTGTCTCTTTGATGGATAGCTTTCTCAGTTCTTATAATTCGTTTAGGATTTCTGAATCTTTGCTAATCTGATAGCATTCTAAAGGCTTCTCAGTCAATGGTAAGTGGAGTTTAGTCTGAAGTTCTTGGGTATGCTTGGGACACACTACAAAGTTTGATCTCTTATTACTATTGGTTGTAAAAATAAGTACTTTAATCTTTTGCAGGGCTAGTTCAAGCTCAGGGTACTTACTTGAGAGTGAGAAGTCCTTGCAAAATTGAGCTGCCAGTGTCTGCCAATCACTGGTCTGTCTTCTGGTTTCCTCATGTATGAACCAAGATTTTGAGATTGGGCCTAGAGAGTGGGGAAATACCTGAACCTAGAAGAGAGAGGGTATCTCTATAGCTTGCCACTGTGTCGCACACTGTTCAATGTGTATTCTAGGTTCTGATTCTCCATTGAATAGTTGCGCAAATTGGAGATCCGTCTGCATATCTAATTCCATCAGCTCTTTATTCATGAACCTATACTTGATAGCTTGCTTCACCTCATTCCAAGTTCTGAGTATGGCTTTATGAGTGGCCCACCATATGGCGGGGGTGTTCTGAAAGGCTACATCTAGTACCGAGATTCTTTGATATTCTCTCCCATTCTCTTCCATATTTTGCAAAAACATTTCTAGATCTGAGGTACCATCATATATTGGGTGTTCTCTAATGTATGTCCCAACCCATCTAGTTATTATGACAGTTGTGCATCTTCTTGAGAATATTTCATTTGAACCTTTTTTCCAACTATCAAAAGCCAATTCTAAATCTTCGTCTGCTAATTGTATACTTCTCTAGCTTATTGATCCATCAGTAGTAGGTTTTATATAATTGTTTCTTGTCCTCTCTATTACAGTGTACAACTGGTATAGGTCCTCTCCCTCCATATTATTCTATGTTGGTTCTGTGTACCTGGGTCCTACATATGGGTCCAAAGGTTGAACTACCTTGATTCCCTCAGCTTCAAAATTCATGGTGTCTTTCTTTAAGTTGATTACTGCATAATTGTCATAGGCCCAATCGATGCCAAGTAGTGCAGGGTAGGGGTATTTGTCTCCTGTGATCTCAATGACTTCAAAGTCAGCTAATGTTTTTACTCCTTCTACATTGATTTCCACATTCTCTAGTCTTCCTATGGGAAAGATATAGTATTGGTTTTCCATTCTTAACTAAATTGGGGAATATGTCAGTCTCAGTTTTCCTAAGGCTTCCCAAGTCTTCTTAAGCAGAATGTTCACATCTAACGCTAGGTCCAACATGATGTCCTTAATTTCAAAGTCGTCTAACTGGGCTACCAGTCGAAATTCTTTTCCGATTCGCACTTTTCTTCACTACACTCGCTGAGTACTCTTCTCAAGAATATTAGCCCTTATTATTACTTCTGAGGGTTCCTCATTCCCTAAGACTAGGTACAGTGCATTGCGCAACATTTCTGTTAGTTGGTCATTCCCTAGAATGTCAGATAATAATTGAAACCAAATATCAACTGTGTTCTGAGGTTTCTCAGGCTGTCTTGGTATGATTACAGGGTTTCTGGGTGCAGAGGGTGAAGTAGGGACTTGTGCCATCTTAGGGTAAACAGTTGGCTGGGGGGTTTTCTCTTGCATTTCATGACTAGGAATATTCTGGAATACTTTTATGGCATATTTAAAGAACAACTTTTGCTTTATGGGATCATACATGTCTCCCTTAGGTGCTTCTTTCTGGATCAGAGGTAGAGTATCAGCATCAGCTCTTGTCTTCACTCCTCCTTGAGTGACGATATTAAGGTTGGGAAATTGTCCCTTAGAAATCCTTTTGATCTCTGAAATGATAAGGTTGGTTCCTCTTGTCCATACTTTGTCTTCCCACTTTGTAATTAACTCCGGGCAGTCTTCAATTGTGTGTCTGTTGGTTCTGCAGTGAGAGCACCATGGCCGCCTTGGATGGGGAAAATCTCTGGCCAAGTGACCTTGTTCATCACAGTTATAACATCTTCTTGGCCCTCGTCCTCCAGTTCTTCCTCCTCTGAAATATCCTCCAGCTCCACCTCCTCGACCTCTTCCTGGTCCCTGAGGGATTTCATTCACCCTAAATGTTGTTCGGTCCAACCTGTCTGTGAGTGCGTCCAATGCTCTACATTGATTGGAAGTATGTGTGGTAGATGCGCATAAATCGTAGTGTACTGTGTTTGGTATTGTCAAATATTTTTGCATGATGGGGCACTGTCTTGGCCCATGGTCATGGATTCAGCAGATCTGACAATCTTCTGTTGTCGATGTTGCTTGGCCTCCTGGGAAAGCATGATATGGGGTAGGGTTATGGAATGATGAATTCGTCGACACTTGCGAAATTCCTCCCTTGGGTCCTGGTCGGGTTACCATCAGATTCTGAGGAGGTCCCAGTCCCCTCATTCTCGAACATTCATTCGCTAGATGACCTTCCGTATAACATCCAGTGCACCAAACCTGTGGTCATCCTGGTCTGGGTATCATCAGCTCCTGAATATTTTCTGTCAATGTCGATATATGCCCTTGTAGTTGTGCCAGATTCGCATCTACTGGGGGTCGGGTTACTCTCAGGCTCCAGGGGTATCCCACCATGGATTCAATCTTCATCGATTGTTCCAAGGCATCTTTTAACGTGGTTGTCGTTGTTACGTTAGTGGAATCCGTTGAAACAACCCTTGAATGTGCCACTCCCTTTGATGTTCTTCATGTATTGGATGTGCCAACCTCCCTATGGCATATTTAAACTTCTGGTTTTACTCTCGGGCTAATTCACCTTCCCTCTATTGGATCTCGTGCAACTCAGATAGAGCCTATTGTTCTGACAGAGGTAGTTTAAATTATGTTATAAACCTCGTTCATACCAATGCTTGACCTTGCATCCCTAGCACTCTTGGTTCAATGATCTTCCACTTGAGAGTGTGAACCCTCAAGGTAGTCTGGAACTCGACCATCTTATTCGCATCTGGAGTCCCTCTGGATCTCCAAATTGCTTCACACAGGAACCAATGTTGCTCAACATCTTCATCTCCCTTACCCCAAAATTCTGGGCATCGGGAAATCGAACCTCCCACGTGGCTGGCCATTGTTGATCATGTTGTTCATATCAATGTGAACCCTAACGGTCTTGCTTGTGATCTACCGGGGGATCCCAATATCCTCCATGTACCCACACTTCCTGGTTGTGACTGACTAACTAATTGTATTGGAACAGAACTAGCATGAGAAGGTAGTATTGAACGTACTGCTCGTATAGAAGGCACTTTGGGTATGGTTGATTTGGGGTTGGTGCCACTAGTTTCAGGGCAGTTTTCTTTGATCTGGGGGGTCTCGTTAGCTTCCACTGAGATGATCTCTTCAGCCAAATTCCTGATCTCTCCTATTATTGGAGTTGAATCTTATCTTTCTCCTCCAAGGTTCATATTAGCTTCCTCTTCCCTTACATTTGTACTTTCTCCTTCTCGTCCCACTTCATGGGGACTTCTTTCTCTCCTCGCTTCTCTCTCGTTTAATCTTTGACTGGCCAGTCATTCCTGTCTTCTCATCTTCTGCAATTCTTCCATCTGTCTTTCCTCTACTTCTCTAATCTGCCTTCTTTCCTCAACTTTTCAGAATGTCTTCTGGCTTTCTTGATCTTGCTGTGCTACCACTTCTCAACTATGGCATCTATATTCAAAGATCTATCATATCTTGAGTCCATTTCTTGTTGTTTCCCCCCCATTTTTCAAAGAACCCTTCCCATATCTCATGCCATGACTCTCACCTCGTCTCGCCCTACCCCAAGTGAGGGTGTTTACGTTGTTGTCTCAGTCGGGGACATAATCAACATCCCTTCCTCCATCAAGAAAACCTTAATCCATAGGGGGATTATTGGCAAATATTTAGCAGACAACGAATGGCAAATATTTAACAGAAGTTTGGAGGAGAGTCGAGTCCCAATGCATGTGGGTGCTTGTGTTTCCATCAATGCCAAAGGGGGAGATTGTTGGCAAATATTTAACAAACAACGAATGGCAAATATTTAACAGACATCAAATGATTGTCATTGATGGCAAGTAACATAAGTACATGAAGAATGTACAGAGGATTGATGGCATAGGTACAGGAAGTTTGTAACAGACAGGCAAATAGAAGATAAGTCCAGGAAGATCGAATGATCAAAGGCAACGCAACATTGATAGAATGATCGAAGGCCCGTAAAGTTCGAGAAGCATTTCTGATCATTGGATCTCATTCAAAATTCCCGAAAGATCGAGGGCCGTCGGATCAGAATATAGACGAGAAGAGCGTTGAAGAGGAGGACAGATCTCAGGCGTTAGATCCAAGCACAGGATCCGACCACCGTTGGATCAAGAAGAACCTGCATGTCCTTTAAGGTACAAGGAGAAGTGGGCGTAATTGCGATATGCAAAATCGCGACTTCATCTGAGCCGTCAAATCAAGGTTGAATCTGGACCGTTGATTTCAGTCCGTGTCGGAGTTTCGAGGATCGCGAGTTGGATATGTCAAAGATTATTAACATCAGGAATCTAGATATCGCGATATGTGAAATCACGATGTAATCTGAGCTGTCAGATCAAGCTTTGATCTGGACCGTTGATTCCAGTCCATGTCAGAGTTTCAAGGATCGCATGTTGGAGATGTCAAAGAAACAATGCAACAAGAATGCCAATTTTGCGATATGCGAAATTGCGATTCAATCGCAGCCGTTAAATCAAGCTCAGATCTGGACCGTTGATCTAACTCCATATCAGAGTTTCGGGGATCACAACATGGAGTGGCAAGTAAACAATGCAACAAGAATGATGATTTCGCGATAAGTGAAATTGCGATTTAATCGCAGTCGTTGAATAGAGATCAGATATGGACCGTTGACATAACTCCATATCAGAGTTTCACGAATCGCGACATGGAGAGGCAAAGAACCCAATGCAACAAGAATGCCGAAATTGTGAAATCGTGATTCAATCGTAGCCATTGAATCAAGATCACATCTGGACCATCGAATCATAGGACATGTGGCAAGTGATCGAAATTTTGCTGACTTGGGGTCAACAGAGCATAGTGTCGAAAATCACGAAATGAGAAATCGCGAAAGCACTTCTTGCATAGGCGCTTGGTTATGACTATAGTCATATTGGGGAAGGAGCTAGTACAGAAAAGTTCTGTATCGGAACTTCGGAGATCGCGAAATGAAGTGTCAAGACACTCATCACAGGATTACCGAAATGCCGAAACCCGATNCAACGGTGCAGGTGGACTTGGAATATGATCGGAAGGTTACTGTTCTCTCTCATAGTTAACCCCTCAGTTATGAATCTGTTAGTGAAACGGATTCATGATTGCAAATCTGTTGGCGTTTCAGTTGCTCGGACAGTTGTCTTTCTTTTGCCTAAGGAAACACGAAGTGCAACCGCCGTGGAGGGGTGTATAAAAGAAAATGAGACAGACTGTGTGTGGTTGGCTGTTCTATATGAGAAAAGAATGAAACTATAAGAAATTGAAAATAAGAGTATGTGCAGTGTGAGATGGAGAAGATGCACAGTGTGAGAAGAAACTCAATGAAGAGTAAAATATGATGAAGAGAAGTTGAAGTAGAGAAGAATGAGAGAACGAGTTGATGAAGAGCATACCTGTTGAACAGACAGAGGAAGAGAAAAGCAGCAGAACAGTGTGTAGAAGACCAGATTTACAGAACAAAGAAAGATTGGTAAGAACTGATTTATCTGTAAAGTTGATTGTTTATTTATCCATTCATATTTTAGGGAGGTTGGGAGGTGCTCGGGAGGACTGTTGTCCTCAGAGGTTCAAGTGGGATCTTGAACACAGGAAGTTGTAGCTTCCATCTGGTTGCAACCAGAGAAACCAGGGTGGCAGGGTGGTGCAAGGGAGAATGAGTGTTCTCTGTTATACAGGTTGGAGCCTGT
>SNQJ01S0009046.1:435421-451740 GCA_010110895.2 Picea sitchensis
AGCATAGTTACAACTGATTCACCCCCCCCTCTCAGTTGTTTTAGTAATTTCAACAGGGATTTCTCTCAACAGTCTTCCCCTTGCTCCTTTCTTGAAAATTTCCTTTGCCCATGAAAAAATACTAGTGGTTCTCAGCTACAAATTCGATTATGTATCCCTCTAGCGTGGTGCTAACCCAAAAATCCACAGCTCATGTAATTGGGAAATCCAACCTCTGGAGTGATGCTAAATTTTTGATATCCCATGCACAAATCTTCTTGGCCCATCCCTAGAACTATGGAGCTTCTTGGAGCCTCTTTATCCAGTGAAAAAATTCTTCTGGGAATTTAACCTAGAAAATCTCATACTGGTCGCTCGATCTTTCTAAGTAAAAGATTGCTTCACGAGTGTTTTCCATTGATTCTCTCCTTAGTTCCTCTTCTTTCCATATGAAGGCATCACAGTTCCTTTCCCACCATTGATCAATGCCAGATCTATGGATCGACGCCAGCATTCTCCCTATAGGTTCCCTTTTAACATGGGTCCTGACAACGAAACCATTTTGTTGGCGTGAATTTGATCAGAGCAAGGTCCTTCTCAGGTTACCAACAAAAGGTACTGTGTAGTCTAGAGCACTGGAATTTTCATCTCCTCCAAAGAGAAGAAGTCTCACTCGAAGCGTTGCTGAGATAGATAGATAGGGAAGGGTAGGGAAAAGACTAAAGAGGATCCATAGAGCAGTCAGAACTCATTCGTGTTCTTGCGTAAGAGACATTAACAAATATGAAACATATAAATGCATGAATCAAACCTACTTACGTTGCGACCAAGCATTTAAACATTGAACCATAAAATAGAACTCATAATCTATAAGGAAATACTGTAATTAATAAGTAAACATACAAAGGCGCAACATATTTTGAAATTTGGTCCTGCTTCCTATTATCTTTAGGATCTTTCTCTCATTACAGACTCAGAATTACATAGCAAGGCTCAGTATAGACTCTTGTCTCTGGACTCATGCCATGGAGCTCTAATTCTCCAACTGATAGGTCCAATTCATTACAGATTCAGAATTGTCTTCCTTCAACTTACAACAATTATCAATAACTAATCCCAAAACCTGGGCAACTCTAACCAACCTGACTCAACTCAACCCAACCAACCAACTTATGAACTATTGAACAAACCCTTTTACAATTATGTTCAGCCCTATATATAGTTGGGTTGTGTCTTCCTTCTCAGCTTGCACGCTTTCTTGTTCTATTGCAACCGTTTGTTGCCTCGTTGGCATTGCGTTGACTTCCACAACTGCTTTATGTTGCTCTTTCTCTCAGCCTCTGATGGAGTTTGCACAACTCATGCTTTGTCAAAACTTGAGCGATTCCTTCTCAAAATGAAGGGCCCAACATGCACCAGTAGTCCTTATGCATTTGTGAGAATGAGTGAGTGCAAATGAGCTCAAGCACCCTTTATTTATAGTCCTCCAAGTGACCTAACTGGGCCAAATTATTCTTCTGGAGGCTAATAACTTAAAATAAGTTATTCTCTTGAGACAACTTGTCTTCTAGGGTTATTAACTAACTATTTAGAGTTTCTCTTGCTTCCCTGAATATTATAGTCTCATCAAAGGTTACGTGTAGAGGTTAATACCTCCTGCAGCTACCGTAACATCAACAAAAGGAATACGACGTGGAGTATCGGTAAGATAGATATTCGCTTTACAATTAACAAGGAATGAAAGGAAAGGTTGTGATATTTATGTTTTTCACATATCCAATGAAATTGGAGAAATAAATGAAGATTTGTTATCTAATGATCCACTACTGAAAGAGTTTCAAGATGTGTTTCCAGAGGAAATTCTTGGGTTACCTCCAAGTCGAGACATAAATTTCACTATTGAATTAGTACCCGGATCTACATCAGTGTCTATTAAGACTCCTTACCGAATGAGCACTTGATAATTAACAAAACTTAAGATGAAACTTCAAGAACTATTAGATAAACAATATATCATACACAATGTGTCTCCATTGGGAGCACCAGATTTATTTGTCAAAAATAAAGATGGAACCTTCTGATTGTGTATTGACTACAGACAACTTAACAAGATGACTATTAAAAACAAGTATCCTTTGGCCCCCATTGATGACTGGTTTGATCAATTCAATGAAACTAATATTTTCTCTAAGATAGATTTACATTCAAGATACCACCATATTATAATCAAAGAGGAATACATTCAAAAAACTACGTTCCAAACTAAATATGGGAATTATGAATTCGTAGTGGTACCTTTTGGTTTGAAAAACACCCCTGCTACATTTATGTGCTTGATGAACAATGTGTTTAATAAGTATCTAGACAAATTTGTGATTTTGTTTATAGATGATATACTAATCTATTCAAAAACCAAAGAGGAACTTGAAGAACACTTGAGAATAGTCTTGCATACCCTTAGAGAGCATCAACTTTATGCAAAGTTTATTAAATGTGAATTCTACCAAGACAAGGTACAATATTTGGAAGATATAATTTTTGGATAAGGAATCCTCGTTGATCCAGAAAAGGTCAAGGCCATCCTAGATTGGTCAGTGCCAAAGAATGTGTTGGATGTTTGATATTTCATGGACATCATTGGTTATTACCGTAGGTTCATAGAAGGGTTCTCCAAACTTTCCTATCCAATAAATTTATTACAAAAGAAAGGACTCAAATTTAAATGGATAGAAAAATGTCAAGAGAGATTTGAAAAACTGAAACAATTGTTAACAAGGGAACCTATCTTGAAGATAGTAGATCCACATAAAGATTTTTTGGTTTGTGTTTCTGCCTCAAAAGAAGGATTGGGAGGAGTGTTGTTACAATATGATCAAGTTATTTGTTATGAGTCACGAAAACTGAAAGATCATGAAAATAATTACGCAACACATGATCTAGAACTAATTGCCATTGTGCATGCTTTAAAGATGTGGCAGCACTACTTATTGGGTAGAAAATTCATATTGAAAACAGAGCATGTAAGTCTGAAATAGTTTTTCAATCAGCAAAATTTGAATGCAATACATGCAAGATGTTTAGCTTTCCTAAGTGAGTATGATTTCAAGATAAAACACATTAAGGGAAAAGAAAATAAAATAAAAAATGCACTCAGAAAAAAAAATTAAATGCAGTTTACAGCAGTAATATGCAAATTGATCTAAAACAAAAAATAAAATCAGTAGCAGAAAATGATGAAGTTTATAAAAATTTACGGGAAAAACTATTGAATAATGATTTGGTGGAAGAGGAATCAAAATTCATATGTAATTAGGATGGAATAGTACTATATAAGGACAAAATTTATGTTCCAAACAATGCAGCTCTTAAAACTTTAATATTGGATGAAGTACATACCTGAAAATTTTAATGTTGGATAAAACCTTAAAAAGGAATATTTATGGACTAGAATGAAAAAGAAAGTGTTTGAATATCTTGCTAGGTGTCTTGAGTGCTGGAAAGTTAAAGTTGAACACCATCACCAAACTAGATTATTGTAGCCAATATCCATTCCTAAGTGGAAATGGGAAGTAATCATGATGGATTTTATTATAGGGCTGCCTAAAGCTAAGAAACAAAATTATTGCATTATGGTAGTATTGGACAAAATTACTAAACTTGCACACTTCATTCCAGTGAAATCAACTTATAAAACTATAAATAGTGTTGAAATATTCATGAAAGAAATCTTTAGAATGCATGGTATATCAAAGACTATAATTTCAGATAGGGACACGAAATTCACCTCAAATTTTTGGAAGGCTTTGTTTAGTGGTTTGGATACTCATTTGAACTTTAGTACTACATACCATCCTCAAACTGATGGTCAGACTAAAAGGATAAATCAAATTTTAGAGAATATGTTGCAAATGTATGTGATGGGTTGTCCCACAAAGTGGTAAGAGTACCTTAACTTGGTTGAGTTTGCATACAATAATGGTTATCAGGCCTCCTTAAATATGAGTCCCTTTGAGGTAATGTACAATAGAAAATATCGAATGATGCAGGATCATCGCTCCATCTCAGCATGCGCCAAGTAATTAACACGTGTGGTGCGCATTCAAGGAAGGAGAGGCATCGTTCTCTCATTTTTGCCTCGAGAATCCAAGGCTTGATCCAAGCATTAATTGAAGACAATATGGAAGATCCAAATCATGCTTTCGCACAAGCTGGAGATAAGTTCGCCATTAATAGGCTGAAGCCAAATTAGATATGCGTCTGATTTGGAGAAGAATTGCCATCATTGTAATTTCGCCTTTTGATAAGCATTCGAGGTGGTGATTTGACACCATTAGTTAGCTTGCGGGGGAAGCTCGTAGAGCCCCTCTTGTATAAATCTTTGTATTGTAAACAAAGTAGAGGTTATATGGTAGTCGATCGAGCCTTACATAAGGTTAGACGATAGGAGGTTGATGAGAGTCGAGACTCAGTTGCAACTCAGACTCCACCATTAATAGAAAAAAATGACAATTTTTCCTGTTTTACATTTTTGTTCAATGGATGTTGTGCTATGAATGTCTTTTAAATGCATATGAGTTGTAGATGGATGCTAGAAATCGTCTGCAGGGATAGAGATACAGTTTCCTATCCGAGAGTCTATTAATTTAAGTCTTGAACTATAGGCTAAGTGCAAGGAGTGTGTGATAGAGCTGGAAAACTTTGTAAACCAATGCAAAGAGTGTGTATCTGAACTCAATGGAGTCAGAAGAGAAGTTTCCATGAGGGCACACCAGATTAATTTACAAACTGAGGGACAAATTTCCAGGCGGTTAAGTCCTTTGGAAATAAAGACTGGGTGGAGAGACCCACGGTCCAGAGACACTAAATATTCTAGAATACTCTGCTAGGAGGGCATCGAGCTTGCGTGAAAATACCCAGGAAATACATGGTTGAATATGTAGAATAATCCCATAATTACTGAACATTTTGGTGAAGGAAGGCTTTGCAAGAAGTACATCGGCAAATGAAAGGAAATGCCTTAAACCTTTCTAGGAGGCCGAGAGAGAATTCGTCAAAGAACTGAGCCAAGTGCAAGGAGTGCACCGAAGGTGTCGAGAGTTCACCTTATAAGCTCAGGAAGTAGAGTGATAAACTGCCATGAGGGCACGAGAAGCTCGGAGAGGAACTTGGAACCTTGGAGGTTTTCAAGCCGAGCAAAGTCGCAGGAGGGTTGCACAGATTTCTACAAAGAGTGCAGGAAGTCTTTGAGAACATCCTAAGTCTCGAAAGGAGAACTCATGCTAAGTGTGCAAGGAATTCGAGGATTTTTCGAAGTCTTGAAGATGGATAAGTCACCCATTTTCAAGGAGGAGACAGGTGGCAGAAGATCGAGAAGTTCAGGAGAGGGAGCTTCGTAAGGTTTTTCGGGAGTAAATAAAGGATCTTCACGAAGTCGTGAAGGGCAATTTCAATCCAGACCATTGGTTCTGGAAAGGCATGTGGTGAAGGATCGACTCATTGTTGATTCACAATCGCAAGAAGCAAAATCGATGGGAGGCAGGACTCGCGAAGTCCGAACTCACGATTCGATCACATTCGTTGATCGCGAGAGGAACGTGGACCATATATCGGGTCCCGAAGTATTTGCCAATTCGGGAATCGGGAAAAGGAGAAAGAAGCTCATGAAAGTCTTGAAGTACGAGATCGTGAAGGGAGTTGACCCATGGTCGCAGTCCGTGGTCACATCAAGGGAGGAGCTTAGAAGCGAGAGCTAAGGAAGTCGGCGCAAGAGTTGGAAAGCGCTAAGGAAAGGGTACACAGGTATCGTATCGCAGTTGTCGAGGAATAGAAAGGGGGCCTGTGTCAAGTTGAAATTGGTTCCATCATGATCCCGACATTTCATTTGACTCGACGACTTGAACGATCCTAGACCGGGAGGTCATGCCAGCCTGAAGGAAGAGAGGTCTCTAAAAGAGAATTCACGCTAAGTGTGCAAGGAAATCGAGGATTTTTCCAAGTCCCAAAGATGGATAAGTCACCCATTGTCAAGGAGGAGACAGGTGGCAGAAGATCGAGAAGTTCGGGAGAGGGAGCTTCGTAAGGTTTTCCAGGAGAAAACAAAGGATCTTCACGAAGTCACGAAGGGCGATTTCAATCCAGGCCATTGGTTCTAGAAGGGTACTTGGCAAAGGATCAGTGCATCGTTGGTTCATAATCGGAAGAAGCAGAGTCAAGGGGAGGCAGGACTCGCAAAGTCTAAACTCGTGATTCGATCACAATCATTGATTTCAGGAATAACGAGGACCGTATATCTAGTCCCAAAGTATTCGCCGATTCAGAAATCGGGGAAACGGAGAAAGTGGATCATGAAAGTCCCGAAGAGTGGGGTCGCGAAGGGAATTGACCCACGGTCACAGTCCGTGGTCTCATCAAAGAAGGAGCTTAGCATCAGAAGCTAAGGTCATCGGCATAAGAGCTAAAGACACTGAGGAAAGGGTCCACAAATGCCACATCTCAGGTGTCAAGGAAAAGCAAAAGGGCATGTGTCAATTTGAATCAGTTCCACTCGGAACCCCATGAGTCATTTGACTCAGCGACTTGATCGATCCTAGACGAGGAGGTCGTGCCATCCCAAAGTTTGGAAGGGGGTTGTCACCAAGAGTGGTATCAGAGCTTTATTTCATCTACAGAGTGTAGGCGAAGGGAGACAAAAGAGATATTCTGATATCAGAGTGGTATCTGAGCTTGATTTCTCATAGGCAGAGGGAAAGAAGTAAAGGCGCTGGTGCAGAATTGACTTTTGTAAGCAAGGGAAATAGGGTGTGATGCTCTGTTGGAGTTATTTCAAGGTGTGAATTAGATGGTAAGTAGAAGAGTGGGTTGTAGACAGAGTGAGATGGTCATTAATAGTCATAATCATGGTCAAGGAGAAGTCCACTCACAGAAAAGAAAGGTGGATATGGACAGGGAGCTCAGTGAAATTTGAGCACGGATGGAGGAGATAGCATTCAAGATGCAGCAGAAGTCAAAGGCACACTGGAGGTATGAATGACCTTTGAAGAGGAGAACCAGATGGCCTGTTCAAAATTTGTTAGCTAGAAGGTAGCAAAAGATGCTACAAAGGTGGATGAGGCATGTTGAAAACCTCGGTCATGAGTGAAAGAGATCTTGCAAGAATCTCATAGATTTCCATGTGGGAAACGAGAAGGGATCAGTGGATATCATAAAATGCTAGGTGGGTAGGAGAGACATCCCATATTGCCAGGTGGAAAAGGGAGAAGAGGTGAAGTCGGCTAAGAGTTCATTGACAGATGGGGAGGCGAAAGAGAAACCTCACTTCACGCAGAAATGTGAACCGCGTGAATAAAGATGATGAAAATTTGGAAACTTTCATCACAATGGAGGAGGATCAGAGAGACGTTCTGATCATTGGAGGAGTTGAGATATTCCTACCAAGCGGTCAGGGAGAGGCTAGAACAGATGTTGCAGAAAACACAGGAAGACAGCAGGTAGAGACTGTCCAGGAGGAAAAGGAACAGATACTGAGGTCTGTCCCGATGGAAGGAGAAGAGCATTCAACATAATCACTCAACGTTTTCATCCAGGAAGTTGAACAGGAGATGACTGCAGCACTAGGGTCTACAACAGAAGAAGAAGCGGACATCATAGACTTTGTTGGTCTGTATGAAGAATTGGAAGCCCTTGAAAGAAGAGTGGTAGTTCAAAGCATGCACATCCAACAAGATAATTTGGAAGCCGATGAAATATTACACCAGCATGAGGAGAAACTAGGGGAATTTGGAACAGAACCATCTGAATAACTGATAGGGATCAATCTGTTAGGGGAAGCAGTTGGACGATAGTTCAGTATAGAGACTGCAGAAGTGGAGGATGCAACAGAGTGGCAAGATAAGACCACAAAGGATGAAGGTGTCTTGGGAAGTCAATGTGATTCACCCATCGACAAGAACCGAGTGTAGCGAGACAATCTGCAACAAAAGAACCAATCGATGGAGCAGTTGGACGAGGTGATCGAGGGAATAAGAAAGTTGATGTTGGATTCAGCATAAGAATCGGTTAGCATGAGGAAGATGGACGAAAAAAAATTTGCACGAGCAGTGGGGATGATGCAAGAGTAGAAGCAGAGGAGTCGAGAGACAACTCCATAAGAAAGTTTGGGATCCAGGCAGATTTCAGCCAGTTCAGAGAGCTCATGAGCAGGAGCTCATGATTTTTTCCGTTGTGGAGTATGATGTAGGAGCATCGCTCCATCTCAACACGCGCCGGCTAATTAACACGCGTGGTGCACATTCAAGGAAGGAGAGTCATCGTTCTCTCATTTTTGCCTTGTGAATCCAAGGCGTGATCCATGCATTAATTGAAGACAAGATGGAAGAGCCAAATAGTGCTTTCGCACAAGCTAGATATAAGGTCGCCATTAATAGGATGACGACAAATTAGATCTGCGTCCAATTTGGAGCAGAATTTCCATCATTGTAATTTGGCCTTTTGATAAGCATTAGGGGTGGTGATTTGACACCATTATTTATCTTGCAGGGGAATCTCGTAAAGTCTCTCTTGTATAAATCTTTGTATTGTAAGAAAAGTAGAGGTTATATGGAAGTCGGTCGAGCCTTACAAAAGGTTAGATATTAGAAGGTTGATGAAAGCCAAGACTCAATTACAGCTCAGAATCCACCATTGTAAATTGAGTTCGGGAGAGGGAGCTTCGTAAGGTTTGTCGAGAGAAAACAAAGGATCTTCGTGAAGTCGTGAAGGGAGATGTCAATCAAGGTCATTAGTTCTGGAAGGGCACTTGGAAAAGGATCAACGCATCGCTGGTTCGCAATCGGAAGAAGTAGAGTCGAGGGGAGGCAGGACTCGCGAAGTCAAAACTCATGATTCGATCACAACCATTGATCACGGGAATAACGAGGACAGTAGATCTGGTCCTGAGGTATTCGTCGATTCGTAAATCATGGAAACGGAGAAAGAAGATCGCGAAAGTATCGAGGTGCAGGGTCCTGAAGGGAATTGACCCACGGTCGCAGTCTGTGGTCACATCAAAGAAGGAGCTTAGCATCAAAAGATAAGGTCATCAGTGTAAGAGCTAAAGACGTCGAGGAGAAGGTCTGCAGGTGCCACATCTCAGGTGCCAAGAAAAAGAAAAAGGGCATGTGTCAAGTCAAATCGATTCCACCTGGAACCCCACGAGTCATTCGACTCGGCAACTTGATCGATCCTAGACTGGGAGGTCGTGCCAGCCCAAAGGAGGTAAGGGGGTTGTCACCATCGAACACCCATTAGCTAGGATAGCCCGATTGACAGGATTATATTTGGCCCAGATATGCTAAAAGAGATAGAAATAATTATACAAAAAGCAAAGCAAAACTTGAAAATTGCACAGGACTGACAAAAGAGATTTGCAAATTTAAAAAGACACATGCAAAATTCAACATTGGAGATCATGTTTATCTTAAAGTCAGACACAAGGACAATGCACTAAAATTGGGAAAAAGTACCAAGGTTTTGTGGGCCATTTCAAGTGCTCGCTAGGGTAGGGCTAGTGGCTTACCAGCTTGCACTTCCATCCAACCTAAAAGTTCATAATGTATTTCATGTTTCATTATTAAAGAAGTATGTACATGATGTAACTCATGTTGTGAATTGGAATGTGATTCAATTGGAACCTGAAGGTGAGTTTTAGGTGGAACCACTACGTATTCTCGACAAGAATGAAATTATGTTGCAGAACGGATTCATCGCTCAAGTTAAAGTGCATTTGAGTCACTTTAGTCCCAAGGAGGCTACTTGGGAAATGGAGAATCCATGAGAAAGGCATACCCATATCTGTTCCGGAGATGATATGTTCAAATTGGAGCACTAAGGACGGTGTTCAATTCAAGGGGGGGAGGATGTAATGTTCCTCAGTTTACAAACATTTAAACATTTAATTTATTATTATTTCATGTTGTGAAATTATTGGAAAATACTTCTGTGGAACCATACCATCATAAACATTGACATAATGAATATTTTTGTAACTTGTGTTTTTTTAATTTATTTAATTAACATGAAATAGATTGATTGAAGAAATTGGTTATAGAGAGTAAATAATTATTCCATGGGTGAGTGAAAAGGATAAAAGCCACCAGAGTAAATTATTTTCCATGGGAGAAGTGGAACCCTACTACCAAAGGTGTGGGATGTGAGGGAACAAGCTAGAAAAAAAGTAGGCCAAGAAGATTCCCTAGGGTTAGGGATGAGGACAACTTGAAAAGACCTAGGAAAAGATATTAAAGACAAGTATGTTATGAGACAGGCCATTGTTGAGTACTTATGAAATTAGTTTGATGGTTCTAGAAAGAACTAAACTCTAAGAAATCTGGAGAAGGTTATACAATTTCAATCCCCGTGGAATAATGATTTAGGCTCGGGAGTGACAAGAACAAGTAACATTGGTTGTTCACGTATATGGTTGGGAGGAACTGGTTCTCTACTCAATTTATTTCCAGATATTAATGCAGACTAAGCTACGTTTTCTTCTTTTATTATTTTCTCTTTTTTTACTTGCTTTTCTAATGAATGAAAAGTATTACAATAGAAAATTTTTGTAATAGTTACAGTAATGGTAAAAAACAAACATATTCTTGTGTTTTATTTAGTTAAATCTTGGCAACAAAAAAATAAGGTGCATGTGTGTATCTGTTTTCTATTTATTTAAATGTTGGTAACAAGAAATTACAAGCATGCCTATAAAATGAAAATTGTTAGATGTTTAACCATTTACCAGAGCAGTGGGAAATTTATTTATATCGTAGTGAGAAAAAAAATGCTTAGTTTCTCTTCTATTTTCAAATAGATTTAATTAATCAACAGATGAAGTTTGGAATTAAAGTTTTCTTGATTAGAAATATAAGGAACCATATATACACAGTAAACCTATTGTTAGCTTAGTTATATATGTTAAACATTTTATGTGTATTGTTTTTTTTTCAAAAACAGATGCTCAAAAACATATAAGAATACCTCCTGAGTAGCATACATTATGGAAAGTAAAAATATTGATGCTTTTAACCTTTAACTAGATCAAAACTACAACAATGAATGCAAAGTTCAAAACCAAGGAACTATTCAATACAAAATATGTTGCAGAGACAATAATAATATATAAAGATATATGTCGAGACCCTATGACTGGTAGAGCAAAGCAAATGTCTCTATAACACTCACCGCTCGATAGCTTTAGAAAAATGTTTTAGAGGTGAACTCGTATACCATGTTGCAACAAAGAGTATAGTATTGGTTAGGTGTGATACTAACAGAGATCATAAATTGTGCCAGGACATGGCCTATGAGGACCTAGCCTCATGGATAACCATTAACATGGCCATGATATAAACCAGCGTCTACTCAGGGTTTTATATTAAAAAAGTGTGTGTTAACTCAAGTCCTTAATACGAGGTGATGGGTGTACGTCCCTTTCCAAGAAACAGTTGTGGTATAGAATCGTTGTGTTGATAGTCTTAGAAACCCTAAAGCCAAGGGATAGGGTGAGTTAAAATATATTAAAAGGAGAATCGTGGATTTGTTCCACAAATACCACCATAGCATTGTTATATTAATAATATTCTTGGTTCATAATTTATGTATTGTGATTTAGAGGAGTGAGTTGAGAACCATATTCATCATAGATATAAACTTTTTATTTTGGTTGTTTTAATTATTTGATATACAATACATGATTTTCATATTATGATACAAGATTTATAATGCTTATTAACCATGGTATATTAAGAGTTTAAATAAAGGTAAAATAAAAGTTTAGATGTAAGTAATACAAGTCCTCTCCAAACTTTGGAACCATAACTTGTCTCTACAAAAACCACAACCATTTATAAGGGTAAGGATGAGTAATATAATGATACTCTCTACAAAAACCACAACCATTTATAAGGGTAAGGATGAGTAATATAATGATACTGTATGAATGAAAGTATAACAGAAAAACTAGTAAGGTAAGTTGTAATACCTCTTAAGAAGAGAAGACTGATGTAAAGCTCACAATCAGTATGATGGCATAATTGACATATGGTATTGAGCGCCAATGAGTATTTATCATGTCATAGAAACACCATGACAATTAGATAAGAATATCAAACAATCATATGTGATAAACATTTAATCAACTGTATACAAGAATATTTCTAAGTATAACAGTACAAGTCCATGTTTGTCGAGGAAATTAAAAAAAAATGGTGGAAATAGGAGTCATTACAACAACGCATCACCATTATTTTCCAACCACAATGATAGCAGGTCGAATGTGATTTACGAGATCATGCATTACTCCAAATGCAATTATTTGGGAATAATTTAGGAAATTGCACACAACTTCAAGTGCATTGAGTCTGGGGACATCCATATTAATTTTGATGTCTAAGTAAAAGCCCATAACATACACTCTATATTATTAGGGAAGTATGGATAAATTTGTAAATGTCCTCCTAATAGAGGAGTAAATTAGGGAAGCATGGATAAATTTGTAAATTTCCTCTTAGTAGCATGGAGGAAAGGTGCTTGTCATTTTTAGTATTTATTTTTTTCAATTTAAATCTCAATGCATAATATAATACATCCAACCATTTAAATCTCAATGCATAATATAATACATCCAACAATTTACTATTGATTAACATGATCATATTTGTGTTCTCTATCTATTAATTATAATTCAATTTACTACTTTCAATTTATTTAAATAAATTAAGTAATTCTCAATAATGGTTTAATAGTAAATATTTAAAATAATTTATTTAATCAATATTTATTTTATTTTATTAATATAGAGTATACATATAATATTTAAAATAATTTATTTAATCAATATATATTATATTAATTTTAATTATTTAAAATATAATCTAATTTTATTTTTAATATATAACAAACTTTTAATATAAAATTAATTATATTATATTTAATTTTTTTAAATAATGTATTTTTATTTATTTTTGTTAATTGGTTCGGACCTTCTTGGCATCGGGATTAACCTTTGGCTTGAGAAACCGCGACTCAAGGGCATCTAAGCTGTCAAAATCACCCAAGGATCGCACCCGACCTGAGCCACACCAACCCTTAACATGGTTGGATATTTTTGTCCCCACAGGTTTCGAACCGGTGACTTTTCAACACGGAGTGGCTTAACAACACACTCCGTCACCGACTGTCCTACACCTCGGGGACTTAAATAATGTATTATTTATATTAATTTACGACATTTATATCATTTTGAATTATAAAACACATGATACATTTATGTGATAATAAACTATAAAACATCTCTACCTCTCAATCACAGTTACATTAAAAGTATATAAGTTTTGTCATGCGGTAACTTTAAAACAAGGGAAATAGTTGCAGGGCATCTAGCCCCTGCTTGCATAGTTTGAATCTAGTCCTAGTTGATTGAAAATATGGTAATTGGATCCTTGAGTATTCATAAGTAATAATGTATGTCATTGTATTATGTTGTTTTTATTTCAAATCCATGTTTGGCCAGTTATCTCCTATTGTAGAAGTTTAATAGTATCAGTGATAAACAACAATACCCATGTACATCAAAGTAGTGTTGATTACCAATGAATTGAATAGGATATGTGTGAAGCATCATCACATAGAGTGAAATTCAAGCCATCACTAATGTGGATCGGGGACAGGCCCTCAAAAACTGAAGTGGCGAAGTGGATATAGATCTTGAAATAGACCAAACCCTAAAGTTGTGTCCTTATTTGGAGAGATTTGAACCTTGCCATTAGATTGAAATATATAATATTTTTTTGTTTGTGAAAGATAAGTAAGCGAACTTGATTAGTGGCACTTAAAATGTGATCATTTCTAACATACTATATCAAAATATGACTAAATATCATTGGAGAAATTTCACTAGATTCACTCTTGTTTTTGGATTGTTCATCGATGACACTCGGCCATATATTTGAATGACCCCTATCCCATCCCATAAGTAAACCCCACACTCTAACTGACTTTGTTTATAGGTGTCCACCAGATTTCTCTCACTCGAGACAAAATCCCCCAACTATTGTAGGGTACTGAAGTGTATGTATATTAACATAGTACAATATATATTATATGTGATGTACAATCTAACTTGAGGTATCGATGTACAATATTTCATCCATTTGTAGTGGATGAAATTGAGAATTTTGAGGTATATCCTTTTGTTAGTGTTCACGATGATTCTTAGTAGTAGCAGGAAGATGTTATTGGATTGAATGGCCCACACCTCGTAATGTGTCCAAAGTTCAAAGTTTGACGGGGCTCGTTGGCATCAAACAAATTCCAACGTTGCACTCTAAAATGACATACAAATTCTCAATATACCCAATTGTTCTTGGAATCTTCTCTATGTTTCTTTTTCCTAATCTTTTGATGATCTCCTTGATGATTTTTGCACTAGAGTCAGAGAGGTCCACATTATATCAATTATCACATAGGATTCAAAGAGATTAGTACAATGACCTTTAGATTCACAGAGATTAGTACATATGATTCACAGTCGTATATAGGTTCATTAGGAAAGGTAAAACAAGTTATAGAGGAGGTCATATTTAATGCTAAAGTTTAAACGCGGGTTCATGAGATTTTTCACATCTTTATATTATGAGTCTTCCTCAGTCATGGTAATTATGTATTTCCTAGTTTTACCTTATCCTAGTTGGACTAATAATTTGAGTGCTTGTATTATTTCTTCATATAGGTAGAAGTGAGGTGCTTTAGTAGGGTGGGGATCTCAACAGATATATTAATTAATTTTTTCATTGTATGTAAGGAAGTTAAGCACTTTTCCACATTGAGGATCGTAATCAATATATTAATTTACGAAGCTAATAAGTGAACAAGTTCCCATTTGTTCAATGGAATTTTCTTTTAATTTTTTTTATTGAATGAGAATGTGTTGTTTATAAATGTTTTGAGAATTTTAAGATATTGAAATTTTAAAAAATTAATTAAATAAGATGAAATTTTAAGTAGAAAAATTAATTAGTTAACAATATATTTATCAATTTATTAACTCATTCTTACAGTCCATTTATCACAATCTATGGTAGTATATACACTTTTATATGTTTGCACATGCATTACAGCGCAATAAATATTGATGATAAACAAATAATACAATTTGTTGCATGTTTATTGTAATTTAAGTAATCATGTTCTACATAGGAAGAAAAGTTGTTGGAAATAGTTGCCAAAAACAATGAAATTTGTTGATGTTCATAGTTTTGTTTTGTTTATATGAAGGTTTTCACATCTAAGAATCAATTTATGGCTTACCAAATTGTGTTTAGGTCAAAATCGTGGCTATTTTAAGTAGATTTAATTCACACGGTTCCAAGGGAAGTGGTTAACCAAAATACATTTAGTTATTTGTTAATGGAAATTCTAATAATATATTACAATATAATTATTATATCTACATTTAATCAATCAATATAATTAAACTAATGCATATAGGTTAAAAATTTTGCACTGTCAATCTAGTAGTGTATTTCCATTACACCAACTAACCCATAAGTAAATAGCTTACATTCATTACACTTATCACAGTGTAAATGAAAACCATATATCAATGAGCTAACCAAAACCCCTCTCAAAATTTTATGATCCAGCTACCGAGCAGTTTTTGGTTAAGGTGTCTCAAACTTTTATGATCCCATCGCCTGGCTTAACATGTAATAAGATGTGTTCTGAAAAACTACAAGATTATCTCGAAGAATGTCCATATTTTCAATTGAAACATTCACCACCAAAACTATTTATAATAACAACACAAAAACCTGGTTCAAAAAATGGATGTGCAGTGCACCATCCATCAATTCCTATCTATTTGAAAATATCATAATTACAATGGGATCCTTTCATTGAGAACTACAATTGTATGATGATGAATATCAAATTTTTCTGTAAAGCAATGTGCATTATATTCTCCAAATTCACTTCGAGTCCAAGGGCATTAAAGCATCATAACTCAGTTGGATTATTGACTAAATTGTATATTAAAATTTGTGAGATGTTCCAGAATAAATTGTTTTTGAGTATCCAAAAATATATGGATCTTGGTTTTTTTTTCAATTAATCATTGATTTTCAATTTCTATTGTAAATTATTAATCCATATTAAGAATTTATTTGGATGCACATTGTTTTTTAATATACCCAATATCATCCATCTCCTTCAACCATCGTAATGTTTTTAAAAACCTTTTTCTTTTTGAATTGATGGAGGCAATCTTTACCTAACATATCTGACAACTAACCAAGTTATCTTCCACCTGCCTT
>SNQJ01S0009046.1:480878-501932 GCA_010110895.2 Picea sitchensis
TTATCGAACCAGATATTTTTTTAAAAACTTTGACCATTTTTGTTGTAAGTTCTATTATAAATGTCGATTATGTTGTGCGTAACACCTTTTCTTTTGCATATATCCTCTTGGTTATATTTTTAAATAACAAAATGGGAAATTTCCTTGTTTTCAATTGTTGTTCCAGTGAAGCGAAGAAATGTCCATATGTCTTGAACAAATGCAGTTGATACATAAAAGACTGTGTTGGATTACTGAGAGGGGGGTTGAATTAGTAATGAGCAATTATACCACTTATTCATCCTTTAAACCATAATGCATATTATTTTTAGTTATTCAACCATGTTCATTTGTTCATCATCAATATATTATTGTATCATAAACATTAACATCCATCAGTCCATAATGAAAAATTGCTAGTACAATTGGGTCAAATTCCGACAGCGTTTTCATATCAATTGCAACTTTATATTTTCGAAAGATGGACAAACATCGGACCCCCTCAAATGTCATTTCATGTGATGTCGGTGTTTCGACGACACCAATATCGTCTATGTTGCGACATTTCATGTGGAAACGTGTCGTCTCAAACTTCACTGTCCAAGCCCACTATGAACATCGCTACAACGACACCAAGAAGTCGCACCTGCGACGCCACAAACCGTCGGTCTTCCAACATCTACACTATATAAGGGGCATTTCACCTGTGACATTGACGCCATGACAATGACGCTAGGTACGCCAGAGGACCGAGGGAATGTACATTTGGTATTCTGACGTCTAAGCTATATCAGTGATGTTTCACCTACGACATTGACGCCATGACAACGACGCTAGAAACGTCGGATGCCCAACGGAAGGTACGTCTATCTTATGACGTCTATTCTATATCATGTAAGTTTCACCTATGGCGTTGACGCCATGACAACGACGCTATGAACGTTGGAAAACCGACGGAATATGACGTCGATCTTTCGACATGGATGCTACATAAATGATGTCTCACTTGTGATGTTGACGCCATGACAGCGATGTTAGGAATGTCGGAGGTCGATGGAAGGTAACTTCGAGCTTCGAACTTTTATGTTATATCATCGATGCTAGGGACGTCAGAATACCGACGACCTGTAGGTGTTTAAAAAAAAAAAAATCACAAAATTAATGAGCCTCCTTTCTGCAACACCACTACTATGACCAAGCAAATGGATAGTGAGATAGAAAAGGTCATATTGGAGTGACTAGGACACATGAAAGACCAGGTTAATATTGGAGTGAGATAGAAAAGGTCATATTGGAGTTACCAGGACACATGAAAGACCAGGTTAATCTTGGAGTGAGATAGAAAAGGTCATCTATAAGTAACTTGTCCAAAATGATAGAGTATTAAATAAGGTTAACAAAACTTTGGCGCTAGTTTTTGGGGACCCTTATCTTTGACAGAGGTCTTCTTATATGATTGGATATAAGAAAACACCTAATTTGTGCCTTCAAAAGAATTCCTAGAGACATGTTGATCGACTTGTTGCTTCATTCAATTTTAAATCCAAACTATATTGTATTTAAATGTGTGAAGAATGGTGACTCTTATTCAAGTGTGCAATCCACTTTTTGAACTTTGGATGTGCCTAAAAATATGAGTCTATGGAAGGAGGGTTTTTCCATAAATAAATTTATATGATCTCATTTTTGTAGCACAATCATAAGTTGTATTGCAACAACCATTGAGCAAGGTGTAGCCACTAAATATATTGATGTTATCTATCTACAATAAAACAACACAAGTAACTTTCCATACATTTGTCTTTAGTGAGAAAACCATGGACATCTCTTAGTTAATGGAAATGTGTTTTTGTTGTTTTAAATTTTGATGAAACTGAATGGGGACAGATTTTAGATATGAGTTTTCAAAGGGTCCCCATGTCTCTTTGAATTTTACAAGGAATAAAGGGTCTCCATGTCTCTTTAATTCATTCAAACCATAAATTTTAGATACGATGGCAATCCATTTTTCTTAGCATGCATTTCTAGAAAATGTTTCTGCATAACGAAGGTGAAGAAACAAACTTTATTTTGAAATTGAAACTACAATAAAATGTGAGGGATGTAAGAAGTGTGAGTGGGTGAGAATCAATGACAATGAGCTTGTGAATCCAAATTTTTGAAACTTAAAGTAAAACAAAAAAACAAATTAAACTCTTGCGATGACTCTCACATAAAAAGTTGTATTTCTTTCTCTTCCTCGACGAGTCCTTCAAAATATACACACTAAAGAAAATAATACTTATACCATTAATCCTATAACCTTCAATGTTGATTCATAAAAATATTTACATGATATGAAGTATTCTTCAAGGCAATATGTTCAATATTAAATGTCGATTCTTTAACATCTTGCTGCAAAGTACAAATTTTTTATCACAATGTCTTTACAATCTTCATGAATCCTTTGCATTATCTTGAGATTAGTGGTGAGATTAATAGCCATTCCAATGTATGACCTGGCAATAGATGCATGAACTAATGCTTCATCAATCCCTATAGGAAGCTAAGGTTTCTTTCACTCAATATAATGGACTCATATAAAGGGTTGACAGAACTTTGCTGCTAGTTTTTGGGGGCCCTTAGCTTTGAGATAGGTCTTCTTATATGATTGGAGATAAGAAAGAACCTAATCTTTGCCTTCAAAAGAATGCCTACATAAATGTTGATCGATTTGTTGCTTCATTCAATTTTAAATCCAAACTAGATTGTCTTTAAATGTGTGAAGAATGGTGGCTCTTGTTCAAGTGTGCAATCCACGTTTTGAACTTTGGATGTGCCTAACAAATATGAGTCTATGGAAGGAGGGTTTTTTCCATAAATAAATCTATATGATCTCATTTTGGTAGCACAATCATAAGTTGTATTGCACCAACCATTGAGCAAGGTGTAGCCACTAAATCTATTGATTTTATCTATCTACAATAAAACAACACAAGTAATTTTCCATACATTTGTCTTTAGTGAGAAAACTATGGAGCTCTCTTAGCTAATAAATTTCTAGTTGAGCTTCAATATCCACAACTATATTCGCATCATTCTTCCTCATATCTCTAGACCAGTTAATGGAAATTTATTTTTGTTGTTTGTTGGCCCTTGGTTATGGAAGGAAGCGGAGAACAAGGGAGAAAAGGTAAAAAGAGAACTTCGCAGGAGACACAGTGACTGTCACTGGGTCGAAGTAAGCAAAAGAGCAAATAAGACGGAGTGAGGTATGGAAAATATAGCCATTGGATGAGAAGATCGAGGATGACAGATTAGAAAGGAAGAGGGATCAAGGAAAACTCAAGCAAACGACCGTTGGATGCTTTGGAGCACCGCGCGAGAAGGAAGGAAAGACAGCCTGGCGAAGCCCGAAAAAAGTGGATCAAGTTGACCTAGGGTTTTAGACACCTAGGTTTCAGACTAAGGTTGTTGGTGAGTTATTGTAATGTATAAATAAAGGTCAAGAGGACCTGGGTCAAGAGGTTACTATAGGTTTTGGTACGATAGCGTTAAGGGCTCTACTGTTGAAGAGAGAGATCATTGTATTATGAGAGAGAAGTGCTGAGAGAGAGAGACTTCTGGTATTGTAATATCTTCCATTGTGTGCGAAGGTCAATTCCTGCAACTGGGCGTGCAGGAAGGGGAGAGAAAGAGAAGAGAAATAATATCTGCTAGCTACGAGTGCAGATAAGAACTGTAAGCTTTACTTTAATAAATCATAAGCACAATTTTGTGGATGTAGCCCTAGAGAGAGGGTGAAACACGTACATTTGTTGTTGTGTGTGTGATTGATGCTTTGATCTCTGTCATCGTTATGTTGTTACCTCCTTTATTGTAGTAGATCAAATCTAAATCTGTGAAGGATGGATCTAGCTAGTTGAATGATAGATGTATGATGTATTGTTGTTGTAATAGACCCACTTGATATTCCCCTGGTTGTAGACATCCTTGTCCTACAACCCCCTCATAGTTGCTTTGGGTGAGACTGCATCTGCTTTGCAGGTGTTTCCAAAAGGGCCAGTAGCTAGGGCTTGTTGGTGCGCTCTTGAGCGTTGAACTCTGGGTCTGCCCCTGTGCCAACAAATGGTTCTGTTGTCAGGACTGGGATCTTCTTGAGGGAATGTCAAGGTGGTTCCCATCGAAGACAGAGATTCAAAAGTGGATAGAAGATCAAGAGAGGGACTTCCCTGAAGCCCAAAATAAGAACCCTAAGCTGAGTACTGAGGATTGGTTATAAAGATACATTTTGACCGACATTCACGAGATCTTCTTTGGAGGGATCCATCAGGAGTTGTTTGAGTGGTTAGCTAGGTTAGTTGATACCCAGTTCAAGACGAGATCTATACCTCTTGTGGTTTGTACGTCTGCGTTGATCCAGAAGGTTAAAAGAGTCGACAACGTTGTATCCAAAGTAGTATATCATTGGTTTGATAGTACCATTGGAGGGTATATCACCGAATTTGTTGTTGACAGAGTAGAATCGTATAGCCAAGCCGAGAGATACTTTTTCAAAAGACCCAGAGGAAAATTTATGCACTTTCTGAAGCTAAGAATCAAGATGTTGTTGAATGAAAAGAACGTCTTGAAAATATAGTAGATCAGGTGGATTTGAAAAGGCTAATGTTCAAGAACTCGGACAACGACAATGACACAAAAGCAGGACATACGCGCAGTGGAAGAGTATCTCGAGGGGTTCACCTTGAGAACCTCTTTAATCAAAACTACGGAGAAGAAGGTTTCTACAGTGGAGAAGAGGAAGATCTGATAGACGAAGAACATTCAGAACCCACCAAAGAAGAAGAAGGGGAAGCTAAAGAACTTCACCAAAATAAGACAAAAACCTCGGGAACTACACAGAACACCGAAGTAAGTACCATTAACCCTCATGTTGCCTCAATAGTACTAAGTAATCAGAATAGTCAAAATCATCAGAGTCCACAGAGTACTACTACTAGAAGTTCAGCATCTACTCAGACAGGAAACCTAGATAGCTCCATGGCAGATGAGATGAGGCTCCCTATCTTTAGAGGAGATAGATCTAAAGATCCTGATTAGCATTGGTTCCTGTGTGAGGCTGTATGGAACATTAAAAATATTACCGACAAAGCTGTTAAAAGAAACCAGTTTAGCACTACACTCCGAGACTGTGCGTTGAGCTAGTACATGAAGCTTGTCCAAGGACTTGCGCAGCCTAAACCATTGAATGAGATCAAGAACACGCTAATTACAGAGTTTAAAAAACCTAATTTGGAGTCACAATGTATTATAGAGCTAAAGGAGATCAAGCAAAAGGTGGTCGAACCTATTTGGGAGTTTGATTAGAGATTCAAGACCCTAACTGGAAGATTGACTTTTAAGATCCCAAATGAATAGAACAAAGAATGGTTCATCGCTGCTATTTTACCACATATCAGAGTTCCCCTAATGCAGAAGAAGATTGCTTCGTAGGCAGAATCATTGGAGATCGCCATGAAGCTTGAATCAGCCCCCATGGCAGAGTCTAGCTCAGCTATGAGTCAGATCTTGAGCCAGCTGACTAGTTTGTCTCTGCAGGTCGAGGATATGAAGAAGGATAAGGGGAAGGACAAAAGAGAAGATATCTAGTGTGTAATATGCAGAACAGAAGGTCATGATAACGAACACTATCTCCTGTTTCACGAATATTTGGCCTCAGGAGAACTGAGCCCCTTGAAGCAAGTTAACCTGCCCTGGTGGTAAGTATGCAGAAATCAACATCACCCTGGTGAGTGCTATTACATGCAGAAGTATGTTCAGACACCTGCAAACCTATACTGCACCTTATGTAAGTCAGTAGGGCATGATGATAGAGATTGTAGGGCCTATGACCTCATGCATGAAAGGTCAAGAGATGTATACAAGATCCAAGGCGAAGTACAGCAAGAAGGAAACACTACGCAGTACAACTCCTCGAGAAGAGGAAACTTCAATCCTCGTGGTGGATACAGAGGACGAGGACGAGGAGGAGGAATGGGCCGAGGCCAAGGACAGATAATTTGTTATAACTGTGCACAGCCAGGACATATAGCAAGGGATTGTCAGAACCCTTGTACTACTTGCAATTATTGCAATTCTTTTGAGCATGTCATAGAAGATTGTCCTATGGTGTTGGCTAAGCTTCAAGAAAGACGAGGACCTCAGCAGAACCCACAAGTACATTTGATATATGTTGAACCTCGCGGAGAATACCCGAGAGTCGTTGTTATTACTCGAGGAGGTGCTGCTATAGGAGAAGATAGAATGATTCAAGGAAAGATCGCAGAAGATTCAGGTATCAAGAAAGATGCGGAGAAGACTCGAGCTTTCGATGCAAAGAAAGAAAGACAAATCTTTGAGGAAGCAAGATAGGAGTTCAAGAGGGACCAAGGGTCCTCATCAAAAACACAACCATAAATAAGAGAATATGTAATGCCTCAAGCATTTGATCAATTGACTTTGCCGAAGCAAAGAAAAGAGGTAAGCAATCTCATGGAATTTCTATATACTTGTATTAAGCTAATCCAGGATGAAAACGTTGTAAGGGAACTTCAGAATTTAATCAAGCAATATGAGCTAGGAAATATAGACCCCTTGTTGAGTAGGGCAGTACACCATATTGGGAAAAGGAGAAGAACAAACAAAGAATTACACTTGAATGCTCAGATAGGAGAGTATGACATAGACTATGTGGTCCTCGACTTAGGGTCGAAGGTTAATGTCATGACGAAGCAAACTTAGGCACTGATGGGAAAACCAAAGTTAGTTTATTCCCCTATAAGGCTTAGGATGGCTAATCAACAAGCTGTCAGCCCATTTGGAAGATTGGAGCATGTCCCTGTGGACATCGACGGAGTTAGAACCTTTGCATATTTTGAGGTAATTGAAATTGTTGATGACAGTTGCCCTTACCCTGCATTGCTAGGAATCGATTGGGCCTTTAACAATTCCACTGTTGTTGATTTGAAGAAAAGACCTATGACATTTGAAAAAGATGGTCGTAGGGTCATTGCACCCTTATATCTAGATGAGGGTCAATGGTACATAGAACCCATCAGAGAAGAAGATCATGCATACGAACTGGAAAACATCTACAAACTAATAGCCAGACAGCAGGATTACATTGACCCTACAACTAACATGAATCTGAGCTGGCGAAGTGACAACACATGCTCATCAGATTCAGAAGAAGTGCTGGAAAACTGGCAGAACCAGATGTATGAAGTATCTACCAAAAGATGTGCTAGATTAACCAGAGAATTTCACTGGATCGACACAACAGTAAGCAACTTACCCACATTTGATGGGTTGAACCCCTTAGAAGCCTTCCTATCAGATTTTGAAACAAGTGTACCAATACAATAGAGATTTTTAGCAATGGATGAGGCCCTGAAATCCACACCAGCAAGATGGTGGGGGACACATAAAAGCAACATCACAGACTGGACACAATTCTGAACCTTGATGACAGTGCGGTTCTCAGCACAAGCAGTAAGTTGCAAAGTCAGGTATACCAGTAGAAGTTGCCCAAAGGAACATGTGCGAAGCTGAAAAGAGGCCTGGAGAAAGATTCTTCAAGAACAATGGGTGCACAGATTCATTAACACATTGGACACAACCCCTATCAACTGGTACCTTTAAGCGGAGCTAGGCCTTGTCACTACAGATTGGGAAGGTATGATTAAAAATTTTATCACCACCTTTTTATTTGAGAACGAATATCCTTCAGTAGACCAAGCATTACAGATTGTGAGACAGAAGGTATTCAAAGAGGCACCTAGCCTCCCTATGGAACAAGAGGAGGATGAATGGACTGTGCCTCTCCAGAAATTGCAGGGCTGCTACAACATCAATGCCAATGATGACAATGATCCGAGGAAGGTAAACATCACTGAAACAGAAGGCCAAAGAGATGTGGAGGGACCAGGAGTTGAACTACCATTTATTGGGCAGCCAATCAAGATCAAAAAGGTCAATATTGGAACAAAGGAGACACCAAAGCTTGCCAATATCAGAGATTATTGGGATGTTGCTACCATTGACAAGATTACAGATTTATTGCACGAATATCAGGACTTGTTTCCAACCAAGTTCATTGATATGAAGGGAATCAAAGTACCTATGGGAGAGATGAGAATACCTTTGAAACCATATGTGAAGACAGTCAAGCAAAGACCCTACAGATTGAACCTGAAATACAAGGGAAAAGTGAAGATTGAGCTCGACAGAATGTTGGAAGCAAAGATTATTGAACCTGTCGAAGGATCAGAGTGGATCAACCCTATGGTGGTACAAGATAAGAAGACAGCCGAAATCAAAATCTGTGTGGACCTTGGGAAGTTGAATGATGTCTGTCTACATGACCCCTTCCCTACACCATTCACCAATGAAGTGTTAGACAATGTGGGAGGTCAAGAAGTATATTCTTTTACATATGGATTTTCAGGATATCATCAGATCAAGATTGCCAAGGAGGATCGCCACAAGACCACGTTTGCCACTGAATGGGAATCCTACCAATACACAGTGATGCCATTTGGACTAAAGAATTCCCCAGCCATCTTTTCCAGGGTGGTGGTCAAAGCGTTCAAAGAATTTTTGCTCAAATTCTTAGAATCCTATTTTGATGACTAGATTGTGTTTAGTTTGTTGAAAAACCATATTGAATGTCTAATATTAATGTTGGATAAATGCAGGCAGTGCCAAATTTATTTGAATTTGAAGAAGTGTATCTTATTCTCACCATTTGGAGTGTTATTAGGCCATATTGTATGCAAGTAGGGATTGTTGGTTGATCCATCTAAAGTTGCAATTATAGTTGATTTACCACCTCCTACTTTCGTTAAACAACTGCACACTGCGCTAGGACATACTGGATATTATAGGAAATTCATTAAAGGCTATGCCCAAATTACAGCACCAATGGAGAAGCTATTGAAGAAGGACTGCCAGTTTGGTTGGACAGATGAATGCCAGCAGAGCTTCGACACACTGAAACAGAAGATGGTCACTGCGCCTATTTTGGTCTTTCCAGATTGGAGCAAAGAATTTCATGTGCATGTCGATGCATCATCCATTGCATTGGGAGTTGTGTTAGCACAGTCGATAACAGGAGACATTGATCACTCATTAGCCTTTGCTAGCAGGAAGATATCTACAGTAGAAATTAACTATACCACTACAGAAAGAGAAGGATTATCCATGTTGTAAGCGCTGCAAAAATTCTGACACTACTTGTTGGGAGGACACTTTAAAATGTTCACAGATCACTCTGCGCTGAAGTACCTAGTCAACAAGCCAGTGTTGGGGGGGCGGATATGCATATGGCGTCTACTATTTCAAGAATATGATTTTGAAATCATAGTTAAGCCAGGAAGAATGAACAAGGGTCCTGACCACTTGTCGAGGCTGGAACATGGAGAAGAACCCACCAGTTTGTAGGATACATTGTCAGATGCATAGCCGCTCACCATTAGGAAGATTGATGACCACTTCGCAGACATAGTCCAGTTCCTTTCAATAGGAACAGAACCTAGTGAGTATACAAGTCCCCAGAAGAAACAGCTTGTGGTGCGCGTTGCAGACTTTTCACTTATAGATGGTCAGCTATACAAACTGGGACCTGATAAGATACTAAGAAGATGTGTTATGGAGACAGACCAACCATTGATCCTTGCAGAAGCTCATGAAGGCATCATAGGAGGACACTACGTAGGGAGAGAGACTGTGCAAAAGGTCCTGAGAGCTGGCCTTTGGTGGCCTACCTTACACAGAGATGCTAAGGAATTTGTTAGAGCCTGTGATGTATGCCAGAGAGTTGGGAAACCATTCAGACGAGATGAAATGTCATTAGCACCTCAGATGACCCTACAATCATTTGAAAAGTGGGACATTGACTTCGTGGGACCTATAAACCCACCAGGAAAACGCATAAGAGCAAGGTATATCATTATTGCGACATAATACTTAACGAAATGGGTCGAAGCCAAAGTAGTTAAATACTGTAGTGCAACTACAGTTGCGTGTTTTATATTTGATGACATAATAACCAGGTTTGGATGCCCCAAAATCCTTATGAGTGATCAAGGCACACATTTCATCAATAAGATAGTTGAAGCCCTGACTAAAGAATTTGCAATCCACCATCGGAAGAGCACACCTTACCATCCACAAGTAAATGGAACAGTTGAAGCATTCAATAAGATCTTGGAGACAGCATTAAAAAAAAATTGCATTGTGAATAGGGATGACTGGGACTTAAGAGTACCTGCAGTACTATGGGCCTATCGAACCACTTGCAAGAAATTAACAATGCAGACTCCTTTCAAGTTTTTATGGTATCAAAGCTATTGTCCCGATGGAATACTTGGTACCAAGATTAAGAATTGTTGCATTTACAGACATGGATGATACTGGCATTGTTCAAGAGAGGCTTGCATAGTTGGTTGAACTAGAAGAAGACCGATTCATTGCATAATTCCACTAGCAGGTCCAAAAGGAACGAGAGAATGCATATCATGATAGGCACATCAAGAAGAAGGCATTCAAGCAAGGTGACTTAGTATTGGTGTATGACAGTAAGTTTATAAGACACCCAGGGAAGTTCAGAACGCATTGGCTAGGACCATATGATATCGCCTATGTTACAGAAGGAGGAGTTGCGCAATTGAAAACATTGAAGGGAGAATGGAAGGAAGGATTGGTGGATGGGAGTTAGATAAAGTTGTACCATGACAACCATCTGCCTCGTAGTTCCTAGTAGACACAACTGGAAAAGGGTCTAGGTACTAGGTGCAGTTGAAACTAGGTACCAGACACAGAAAAGACAGTCTGCACAAGGAGGAAGAGGAAGCATAAAGAAGAAAGTAAAGGCTGCACTGTGCAGTCCACAACCAAAGCAAAAAAGAAGGATCAGATCTGAAGTGCCTCGGGACGAGTCACAGGTGAGTGTTGGGGGCCTATTGGCCCTTGGTTATGGAAGGAAGCGGAGAACAAGGGAGAAAAGGTAAAAAGAGATGGATCTAGCTAGTTGAATGATAGATGTATGATGTATTGTTGTTGTAATAGACCCACTTGATATTCCCCTGGTTGTATACATCCCTGTCCTACAACCCCCTCATAGCTTCTTCAGGTGAGACTGCATCTGCTTCATAGGTGTTTCCAAAAGGGCCAGTAGCTAGGGCTTGTTGGTGTGCTCTTGAGCGTTGAACCCTGGGTCTACCCCTGTGCCAACATTGTTTTAAATTTTGATGAAACTGAATGGGGACAGATTCTAGATATGAGTTTTCAAAGGGCCTCCATGTCTCTTTGAATTTTCCCAAGAATAAAGGGTCTCCATGTCTCTTTAATTCATTCAAACCATAAATTTTAGATACGATGGCAATCCATTTTTCTTAGCATGCATTTCTAGAAAATGTTTCTGCATAACGAAGGTGAAGAAACACAATTTATTTTGAAAGTGAAACTACAACAAACTGTGAGGGATTTAAGAAGTGTGAGTGGGTGAGAACCAATGACAATGAGCTTGTGAATCCAAATTTTTGAAACTTAAAGTAAACCAAAAAACAAATTAAACTCTTGTGATGAATTTCACATAAAAAGTTGTCTTTCTTTCTCTTCCTCAAAGAGTCCTTCAAAATATACACACTAAATCAAATCATATGTATACCATTAATCCTATCAACCTTCGACGTCGATTCATAAAAATATTTACATGATATGAAGTATTCTTTAAGGAAATATGTTCAATATTGAATGTTGATTCTTCAACATCTTGTTGCAAAGTACAATTTTTTTTATCACAATGTCTTTAAAATATTCATGAAGCATTTTCATGCTCTTAAGATTAGTGGTGAGAGTAATAGCCATTCCAATGTATGCCCTAACAGTAGATGCATGAACTAACACTTCATCAATCCCTACGGGAAGTTAAGGCTTCTTTCACTCAATATAAATGGACTCCAATCTACCATTACTGGATGCAAGGTAAGAACATAACAAGTACTAAACATATGATATATCTCAATAAATTATCACATAGCAAACCCTGCATTAATAAATAATCACATAACAATTCATAAACATTAAACATAACCAGAATTGATGGCTATATAAACTATGTTGAAAGGAGAAATCACACATGATCTGATGAATTGTTCGGCATAGTTGGAATGGTTTCCCCGCATGTTTCTCTTCAGTTGTATGACCCTCTATTTTTCTTGAGCTTCCCTCACTCGACGAAGAAAGATCTTAAATTACCTGCCAAAATCATTCAACCTCCATAAATATCTACAAAATCAATACAAGTCATATTTGTAGCGCATTATTTACTCTAAGATTCATTTTTATGAGAGTGTCAGAACATACATGAATGAGATCCTCTTGGTTTAGAGAATAATTTATTGGAGCCGTGCGTCCAATATTTGATCAAACTGCCTCACTTGATTTGAATTAGCAATAGCGAAGTCAACATTGACTTTGTTGTTTCTCTGTTGGATCAAGGGAGGTTTGCTCCAAGATTAAACGACTCCAATAAATTATTCTCTATTGAACATGGCCAACCACATGAAGGCGGAAGCTCTTATGGCCCCTCCCCCCTGTTAGCACTAGGAATCACCTTCAGATTGCATGGAAGGCAAGCCCAGTACCCATCAAGTTATATGTGAATGTAAGAGTGTTTTAAAGGGTCAAATGGAAAAAGACTCAAAATGATAATGTTCCAACTCATAAAACAGGGCTAGCATGCACCAAATCAAGGTCTTGGCTCACTTCAATTAGTAATTGGGAGTAAGTATGAATAGAGGGAAGACTTGAATGAGAGGAATGTAGGGGTTGTTGTAAACATCAGGTCTACAAAATCCTAAGGAAGAAAGTTTCTTAACACAAGATCTTCTTGAACTCAGAAACTAAGGAAGCTAAATAAACATCATCATAATATAATGATCAAATATCCACCATAACATCACCACAATAATCCATGTGAATCATTCAAAGCATGAACATTTAGCATCAGAAGAAAATAAGCTAAAAGAGAAGCTGATTTCTATTAACCAAAATGTCTTAAATCCAGTACATAGCCAATTCACAGTCACTTCATCAAAATATTACAGTCTAAGGGAGCCTTGCTCAACCATCCAAACCTACTAAAGAATTTCATCTATCTATTTATAACAAAAGGGAGGCAACAGCTAGAGGTACGACCTGGCCTCCTTCCCTTGAAAATCTCTAAGAATTTATTTCATCTAACAACTGGGTTAACAACCTATGCTAAAAAATAGGAAAAAGTTGGTGACTAATCCAACCAATCTTCAAACTGACTTGATTCCCTTTTGTTGTGCATCTCCTTGTTTTCCATGTGTCTTTCAGGAGCATGTGGTTGTCCTCATGATGCCAGCTGTTGTTTCTACAATCTTCTCCATCATCAGCTATCCAAAAAGTTGTTAGCTTGGCCCTCCTGAATCCCTCGTGTCTGTTGGTAGCTTCTTTAGGTAGAAGTCTGAGTAGCACACTTCAAAACTGGACAAGTAGAAAGGTAGCGCCAAACTATTCCAGTCTAAATGTCTGACTGTCAGGTGGAGCAGTAACATGCACAGTCTCAATAGGTTTTTTCTCGGTCTCCTCTTCCACCTGCATAGGAATTTCCTTCTCTGACTCATCGGGATTCTTGGTGTTTTTGCTTTTACCTTTCTTCTTTTACTCAGGAGTTTCTTCTTTCCTTTCCACAGGCTTTCCAATTCCTTTACCCTTCTTCTTTTGTACAGGGATTTCTGTTAGGGACTGTTCTTCAACAACTTCCCTAGGAATTGATGATCTTGTGAAAGGTCTTATGCCCTTGGTATTGGCTGCTGGAGGAGAAGAGGAGAAGTGTAGCTTCTTCCCTTTCTTGTATGTATTTTTAGTAGAATAAGGAACTTCTTCTAACCCTGGTGGAGGAGGTGGTGAAAAATGTCTCTGTGGGGAAGGACAAGCTTCCTCCTCCGTTTATGTGACTTGCTTGATTACCTCTGAAACTTGAACAAGGGCTCTGCCCTTTCTCTTCCTACTGGTCCTTTCTTTAACAGCACTGGTGGGTGATAAAGCACTTGCAATCTGTGATTGAGGAGAATATGCTACATCCAACTTAAAGTGAGAAGCAACAACAAAATGTTCCCATGAAATCTCTTTCTTACCCAATTCCTTAAAGACTAATTTTTTTATCAATCCAGAGTGGAAGATGCTAGTATGCACATCCTTATACTTGGATTTAATCTTGTCTGACATCTTACCTATGCTCCTTAACTAGTAGTAGGGAATATTCATTTCAACCTTACCAGTAAAATGTAGCAAAAGCCTTACATGGTATTGGTACAATGTGTTAAATATCCCTTCACATGTAAAATATCTCTGGATGATCTTCAATATCCTGTCAAACTACTCAATCAATTGACTCCTTGGCATGCCTTTAGACAAATCACTGACTTGATGTTCAGACTTAAGGAGATATTTGGCATAGGCTGAACTCAAAGCCATGGCTTTAAACCACTTTTCACCTGTAATAGGGATTCATGTTGCAGCTGAAATAGAGGCCTCTGTCACCTCAAATTATAAATTCCCAACCTTTGTTCTTCTACCATCAAAATGTAATGCAAACTGTCTTGTCACCTTTGGATGGCCTCTTTTCATATTCTGGCAGAAAGAGAGGCATCCCACTCTCTGAAAAACCTCCCTTTCCATGGGCTATGTATCAAAAAGATGCATATCCACAAGTTTTGTTCTAACCACCTTGCCCCCTTTGTGTGTCTTCTTCATCTAAGGAATCTCCATGGATTATAATAAGAGATTTTTAAGGCTTATGGGGCAGTAATAACTAGGAGGACTTAAAAGAGGGCTTCAAATGTACAAGGCTGACCTTTTAAAATAGACCGGTGCTAATAACCCAATTTTTGACTGTGGGAATCACACCCTTAGATTTGTACATACATTGAGAGTTTAGAAAAATGAGGGGGTAATCTGTAATTGACCTTTGTAACTAGATAAAAATGATTAACTCCAAAATGAAAGGAAGCAGGGGAGACACAGAGGAGTTAAGCAGTGCCTCTGGGTATCACAATGTGTATGCAGAGGATAGGATATTTAGGTGCTTGCAACCTCAATAGCTATGATGGGCAGAAGTAATCAGACCTAGATACAAGCAATGGAGTTCACAGGTTTGAAAAGAGAGGAGACAAGGCTATGATGCGAAGATGAGTCCCTTATAATTGTGCAAGCCTGATAAACCAAAACCTAAGCGGTAATTCTTTGTGAAAATTAATGTGCAAAGGAGGCAACACGGGATACTTGTGGAGTAAACACTTGTTTGAGTATTTAGCGAAAGGATGAAGTCACGAACATTTCAGCCCTCGAATCTACCTCGGCATCAGATTTGGTCACAACGTTGTTGCCTGGTCAGAACTGTGAGTTTGAGCAGCACAGCCTTCTTGAATTTTCAAATCACAAACCGTTATCAGGGCTCGTAAATACAAGATCTTGGAGGTATCTTTAACCAACTCCTGGCACTGAAAACAAGGAACATGACATCATTCATGGTAATCATAAATTGTGGTGGAAAACATGATGGACGGGAAAGGCGCTACAGAACCGCCTGATGAGTGGGCAGTGCTCCAATTTAAAAAATTATTGGACAGGTAAGCAAGGATAGCAAGGCATGCCTACGAGGTCATGAATTAGGAGAAAGGGTGTGTCACATCAGTCTAGTCATGGGAGGGATCGATCCTAGTGACAAATCATGAAGGGGACCAAAATTCAAATCATGAACTAAAATGGTTCTAAGTCCAAAAAATCAATTTGAGGATCAAACATGAGTTAAGAATCAAAACTTTATTTATCTAAGGGGTCCTAACAAACATAAATTTTAAAGGGATGAAACTTAAAAAATTAAAATCTAAGGCTTAAAAAAGGATAAAAACAAACTAAAAACCCAATGCAATTTAGTGTGATAACACCCCCCACTCACCTCACTCTCAATTCCCCAATACCCAGCATATAAATGTATTGAAATATTTACAGCAAAAACAAACAAATATACATACCAATATTCACAAATGTTTACAATGAAATAAAATGTTTTCTTGATCCATTTGGAATGATCTCAATTCTCCTAAGAAAAAAGTAACAACTATTCCATAACATCATACACTACATGATGCAGGAGCATCGCTCCACCTCAGCACGTGTCAGACGATTAACACACGTGGTACGCATTCAAGGAAGGGAGAGGCATCGCCCTCTCGTTCTTCCTTCTATAATCTAAGGTGTGATCAAGACAATTAATGCCGACAGGTTGGAAGAGTCAAAGTTGTGCCTTCGCACAAGCTGGAGATAATTTTTCCATTAAATGGTTGACGGCAGGAGGGATCTGCATCCGATTTGGAGCAGATTTCCATCATTGTAATCGGCCTCGATAGTCAGGCGTTTTGAATGGTGATTATACACCACTAGATTAGCTTGGAGGGAATCTCATCGAGCCCCTCTTGTATAAACTCTTTGTATTATTTCCAGGTAGAGATTGTTGTAGATAGGTGCATAGGATATAGGGAGAAAAACACAGAGAGACGAGACTCGGTTGTAGTCTAGACTCAACCATTTGCAATTTGATATTCTGCCATTAATAGAAAAATGACAGTTTTTCCTGTTATCAATTTCTGTGTAATGGATGATGTGTTATGAATATCGTGTGTATGCATTTGAATTGTGGATGAATGTTATAAATCATCTGCAGGGATCAACTACAACCTTCTATCTATGAGTGTGTTGGATTAGTTTTGGTTCTCTAGTTTAAGTGCAAGGAGTGCACGATAGAGTGAGGAAACTCTGTGAACCGATGCAAGTAGTGTGTGTCTGAACTCAGTGGATTCAGAAGAGAAACTTCCAAGAGGGAATACCAGAATAATTCACAAAATCGGGAAGAAATTTAAAGGTGGTTAAGTACCTTGGAAAGAAAGACTGTGTAGAAGGAAATACAATGCAAAGTTACTGAATACTCTGTAAGACTCTACCAGGAGGGCATAGAGCAAGTATGAGAGCGTACAAGAGAAACATTGTTGGAAGTGTTGGAATCCTTAAGAGAATCACAGGGTTGTTGAACACTCTAAGAAAGGAAGGCTTTCCAAGAGTGCATCGAGAAAGGAAAGGAGATGCCTTAAACCCTTCATATAGACTAAGGGAGAAGTCGTCAAAAATCTTAGCCGAGCGCAAGGAGTGCACCAAGGAGACTGTAAATTCATCTTACAAATCTCAAGTTGTCAGGAGGGCAAGAGAACGTTCGTTGAAGGACGTAGAGGAATGATGAACCTTGAAGGTTTTAGAGCTGAGAAACATCTCAGAACAGTCTGTGTATAACTCTGCAAGGAGCGCAGAAGGAGTTCAAGAACAACCTAAGTGTCGAAAGAAATAATTTGTGCTAAGTGTGAAAAGGAGTCAAGGACTTGTCAAAGTCCTGAAGGCTAGAAAATCATCCATCGTCAGAGGAGACATGTGTCAAAATATCGAGAGGATTAGGAGTAGGAACTTCGAAAGGTTTTCCAGAAGAAAACATAGATCTTCACGAAGTCGTGAGGCGCGAAGTGATTCTGGACCGTTGGATCCATAAGGTATGTGGCAGATATCCACACATCGTCGGAGGAAGAACCCTTCTATAAAAGTCAAGGAGAGAATACCCTAAGAGTTGGGAGCTGAAGCAATCCAAGTCGTCCATCGAGATAGGACACGTGGAGTTGGGATCGGCACTTCGTCGATTCATAAGTCGAGAAGGATAGAGTCGAGAGAAGAGAGGACTCACGAGGTCCAAGCTCAGGAGTTGATCACATTCGTTGGTCACAAGAGGAATGTGGACCGTAGATATGGTCCCGAAGAATTCGTTGATTCAGAAATCGGGGAAAAGAGGGGTAAGTAGCTCACTAAAGTTTCAAAGCATGGGATCACGAAGAGATCTGTCCCACGGTTGCAATCTGTGGTCACATCAAGGAGGGATTCTAGCATAGAGAGCTAGCGTCGTTAGCGTTAAGATTTGAAAAGAGCTAAGGAGAGGGTCTACGAGTGCCAAACAACTTGCATCGAGAAGGAAGAAGGGCATGTGTCAAGTTAAATTGGTTCCTTCAAGAGCCCAATGAACCATTCGGTTCAGTGACTTGAATGATCCTAGACCGGGAGGTCGAGTTAGCCCTTCGGAGGGAGAAGGGGGGTCTGCACCAGAAGTGGTATCAGAGAACAATTTTCGTCTGTAGATTCCAAGCCAAGGAGAAGCTGGAGATGCTCTCAGTTGCAGAGTGAACAACAGACTTGCGAGAAGGGCAAGTAGAAGTGAAAATGGATACTGAAGGCCATGGGCATTTTCAAGGAAAGGATCGCAAGAAGAAAATCAAAGCAGAGATGAATCAGGAGCTCAAGGAGATAAGAGTAAAAATGGAGAGGCTGACATTGAAAATGCAGCAGGAGACAAAGGTACACTGGAGGTACGAATGGCATGTTCAGAAGTTGTTAACCAGAAGGCAATAACAGATGTTGAGAAGGTGGCTGAGGTATGTTGAAAACCTCGGTGACACAAAGAGGAGCAGGTTTTCATTTTCAAGCGAGAAGTAGGAGAAAACCTCAATGACGAGGAGAAGAGATCAAGTAGAGATCTCATAGACTGCTAGGAGGGCAGAAGAGAAATCCCAGATTTCCAGGTGGGCAAGGGAGGAGAGATGAACTCAGTTGAGATTTCATATCATCAAGGTGTGCTGATGGAGGAGGATCACAGGAGTATTCTTATCATTGGGGGAATTGAGATATTCCTACTAAGAAGCCCTGTTGAGGCTAGAGCATGTGTTGCAGGTGCATCAACAGAAGGAAATCCAACAAAGACTCTCAAAGAGGAGGAGGAAAGGGAGAAGACACTGATATTTTCCCCAACAGAAAAAGATAAGCACACAGTTGAGATGCTCACTCAATGGGATATGGAACTGAACATGCTGGAGGATTGGTTGAACCATCCAGAGCTAGTAAATGGTTGCCATGAAGAGACAGTCAAATAGATCAAAGAGGAATGTCAGCATGAGGAGTAGCTGGAAGAGGTTGGTGTTGTACCAGTAGAACTGATAGAATCCAAACCGTCAGAGGAGGTAGCTAAGCAACAACTCAATGATGAGACTATAGAACTGGAGTCTGCAACAGAGTGGAAAGCTAAGGCCACAAGAGGTAAAAACAACACGGGGGATCAGGATGATCTACCCATTGACAAAGAGGAGTTGCAGTCGAGCATACTACAAAAGAAGAGCCAATCAATGGAGTAGTTGAATGAGGTGATTGAGGAGATAAGGAAGTTTATGTTGAGGTCAGTAGAAGGAGCAGTCAACAAGGAGAAGATGGACAGAAAGGAACCTACACAAGCCGCAAAAAATATGCAGGAGCAGCAATAGCGAAGCAGAGGAACCGAAAGTCATCTCCAGGAGAAAGTTTGGGATCCAAGCGGATTTCAACCACACTGGAAAGATCATGAGCAGGAGCTCATGATTTTCATAGCCATGGAGTATGATTCAGGAGCATCGCTCCACCTTAGCACGCACCAGCCGATCAACACGCGTGGTATGCATTCAAGGAAGGGAGAGGCATCGCCCTCTCATTTTGCCTTAGAGAATATAAGGCATGATCAAGACAATTAATGTTGACAAGTTGGAAGAGACAAAGTTGTGCCTCGCACAAGCTAGAGATAAGTTCTCCATTAAGTGGTTGATGGAAGGAGGGATCTGCATCCGATTTGGAGCAGATTTCCATCATTGTAATATGCCTCAGTAGTCAGGCGTTTTGAATGGTGATTAGACACCACTAGATTAGCTTGGAGGGAAGCTCATCAATCCCCTCTTGTATAAACTCTTTGTATTATTTCCAAGTAGAGGTTGTCGTAGACAGTTGCATAGGAGATAGGGAGAAAAAACAGAGATTCAAGACTCAGTCGTAGTCCGGACTCAACCATTTGTAATTTGATATTCTGACATTAATAGAAAAATGACATTTTTTCCTATTATCAATTTATGTTTAATGGATGTTTTGTTATGAATATCATGTGTATGAATTTTAATTATGGATGAATGTTAGAAATCGTCTGCAGAGATCAACTACAACCTTCTATATGTGAGTGTGTTGGATTAGGTATGGTTCTCTAGGTTAAGTGCAAGGAGTGTGCGACAGAGTGAGGAAAATATGTGAACCGATGCAAGGAGTGTGTGTCTAAACTCAGTGGAGTCGGAAGAGAAACTGTCAGGAGGGCATACTAGAATAATTCACGGACTCGGGAATAAATTTCAAGGTCGTTAAGTACCTTGGAAAGAAATACTGTGTAGAAGGAAACATAGTGCAGAGTTACTGAATATTCTATAAGACTCTTCCAAGAGGGCATAGAGAAAGTAAGAGAGTGTATAAGAGCAACATTGTTGGAAGTGTTTTAATCCTTAAGAGAATCCCAGGGTTGTTGAACACTCTGAGGAAGGAAGTCTTTGCAAGAGTGCATCGACAAAGGGAAGGAGATGCCTTAAACCCTTCAGATAGACTAAGGTAGAAGTCATTGAAAATATTAGACGAGCGTAAGGAGTGCGCCGAGGAGACTATAAGTTCATATTACAAAGCTTAGGAGGAAGAGCGCAAGCTGTTAGGAGGGCAAGAGAACGCTCGTTGAAAGATGTAGAGGAACGGTGAACCTTGAAGATTTTCAAGCCGAGCAAAATCGCAGAAGAGTCTGTGTAGAACTCTGTAAGGAGCGCAGAAGGAGTTCAAGAACAGCCTAATTCTTGAAAGAAATAATTTGCGCTAAGTGTGCAAAGGAGTCGAGGACTTTTCGAAGTCCCGAAGGCTGGAAAATCGTCCATCGTCAGAGGAGACAGGTGGCAGAAGATCTAGAGGATCGGGAGTAGGAACTTCGGAAGGTTTTCCAGGAGAAAACAAAGATCTTCATGAAGTCGCGAGGCACGAAGTGATTCTGGATTGTTGGATCCAAAAGGTACATGGCAGAGATCCATGCATCATCGGAGGAAGAACCCTTCAAGAAAT
>SNQJ01S0009046.1:503118-543229 GCA_010110895.2 Picea sitchensis
TTTCTCTCTGTGGAAAATTTGTGTCTCACATTATAGGTGAATTCTATGTAAGCCATGAATTGGGCATTAGTTTCTTTTGTACACATGTTTAAAAAGGCATGAGCTAAAACTAATCGGTGCTCCTTAGTCAGATGTCAGATAAGGAGCAATTTTGGCTTCGACTTAAATTTTTTAAGAGGGTCTGGGCAAGGCTGGGAACCCAAACACAACATAAGGGGAGTTGGAAAAAGGGGCGCCCACATGAGGATTCATAATGAAAACAAGGTAGAGCGCCCAAATGCAATGCAAGGAGAGTTGGAAAGAGGGTCGCCCACATGAGGAATCGTAACAAAAATGAGGTGGGGCGGCCAAATGCAATGCAAGGTGAGTTGGAAAGAGGGGAGGCCACATGAGGAATCGTAATGAAAACAAGGGAGAGTGCTCAAAGGCAAGGTAAGGTGAGTTGGAAAGAGGGGCGTCCACAATAGGAATCGTAACAAAAACAAGGCAGAGCACCCAAATGCAATGCAAGGCGAGTTGGAAAGAGGTGTGCCCACCCAGATGAAAGGCACGAAAACAGCCACACAAGGAAGCACTAGGAAAGAAGACGACTCGGATGCTAGATAAGGAGCAATTTTGGCTTCGACTTAACTTTTTCAAGACGGTCTGGCCAAGGATGGGGGCCCAAACGCAACGCAAAGTGAGTTGGCAAATGGGTCGCCCATGTGATGAATCGTAATGAAAAGGAGGCAAGGCGGAAAAACGTAATGCAAGGTGAGTTGGCAAGAGGGGCGTCCACATGAGAAATCATAACAAAAACAAGGCAGGGCACCCAAAGGAAAGATAAGGCGAGTTAGCAAGAGGGGTGCCCACAAGACGATTCATAACAAAAATGAGGCAGAGTGCCCAAATGAAACGCAAGGCGAGTTGGAAAGAGGTGCGCCCACCCACATGAAAGGCACGAAAATAGCCACACAAGGGAGAATTGGGCAAGAAGACGAGTTGGATGTCAGATAAGGAGAATTTTTTTCTTCGACTTAACTTTTTCAAGACGGACTGGGCAAGGCTGGGTGCCCAAATGTAACGCAAGGTGAGTTGGCAAGAGGGGCACCCACATGAGGAATTGTAAAAAAAAGGAAGCAGGGCGCCCAAATGCAACGCAAGGCGAGTTGGAAAGAAGGGCAAGTTGGAAAGTGCAATAAGGCTCCAAGAAAGGTGGGTGTCCTCAATAATAAGCATATACATAAGTGCAAGCAACATCCATAAGTGGGAATCTTCCTTTATCTAGGACATAAAACCATGAAACTTCTTGATCCCAATGTGATATGTCCCATCAACAAGAAATAAAAGGTATGAAATGTAACATCCAAAGGTGGACATCTCCACAAACTAGAAGTTTGAATTAAGTCAAACCTCCAATGATAGCAAGTGTGAGACCTCCAAGAGACACATCCCATCAAACAAAGCATGGAAAAGTGTAGAATGGCCTCAAATGGTGGATGTCTTCCTCAAAACAAGTTCCAAGCAAGTGGATCCATGAAATAAGGCATCAAATATATGAAGAACACATGTGAAATTCCTTCAATGTTCAACTAAATCCATAAAGAAAGGGGTGGCCCCTCATCAATCAATAAATAATATCATCCGTTAACATGTATGCAAGGAGGGTGATCGCTCCACATGGGATGATGAGTAATCTCCAAATAAAACCTAAACAAGTGTGAAATCATCCCACAAGTCTAGGGCACTCCATGGCAGGCTCCTCCACCAAGTAATAGGGCATAAAAATATGTATAAGAGGGACACGCTCGACGTGAGGGTGTAATATATGTCATAAAAAACCACAATATGTGTATGAATACTCAACATGAGCAAGTGAATTCACCTTATTAAAATCACACCATGCTAGACCATATCAACCTAAATGAATGTGAAATCAAGTGATATCAAGGGGAGAATTCCAAGAAAACAAAGATGCCAATACAATATTATCTTAGCCAAAATTGCTAGGGTTCTCCATCAAGGGAGTCATACATCAACATGTACCATAAACCATCCAATGATCATAGGGACTCCACAACCAAGTCTACTAGTATGAAAGGAAAGAAATCACCAAGACAACTAGAGCATCAACATCATCTAGCCATCCATGACTACATCACTAATAGTCTCATCAAATGAAATCACAACCCCTAGGCCATCCAAAGATCAACTTGTAAACCTACCTTTGTGATGAAAATCACAAGAGTAGTGAAAAAAATACTAGTGTAGGTCTCATGTAAAATGAGGGGTAACACTTCCAACACAAACTGGATAATTTTGAACATAATCATGATTTCATTCCTCTTGCCAATGCCAATTTCTAGTAGGTTTGATTCCTAGCTTGCAACCCCAATGGATGAACCATCAATAAATTGACTTCATTAACTCAAGTGGATCTATTGTTGATTCTCTTGGTAAAAGTGGATTTAACCACTTTGTTTGATTGTTGAATTACGAAGTCGAGTTGATGTCAACATGGATAAAGTTGTTGAGTATTCTATTGGAGCCAAAGTCAACCTTAGCAGAGTTATTGAGTGATGGAGATAGCTTAACTTGGATAAAGGAGTTGAAGACACTATGTCAAGTTGAAGCCATATTGGGTAACATTGTTGAGTAGCCAGGTTAAACTAAAGTAAACTTAGGTGGAATTGTTGGAAGGACGAGTCTAATTGAAGTTGAATTGAGTAGAATTGTTGATTCACGAAGTGGAGATCAAGTGGAATCGAGGTTAAATTTGGTACAAAGTGGATTGATTTATCTCGATGTTAATTGAGTATGGATCAAGCCACTCATTTTTTAGGGTAATGGCCCATCATCATCTTCTTTATTTATAAATACAAGTTGGTGTCACCTTAGATGGTATTGTTAGTTCATCTTTCCAAATTGGCAATGACTTGGATACTTAATGAAGAGAAATGAAGAGATCTATAATGGAATTAACTTAGGTACATATAATATTCAAGCTTGTTAATTTAAGGATGATGTGCTTAGATCATCTAGTCCTTTGAAAGAACTTATACAACATTACATTTAATTCAAGACTTACAAATTACTCAACAATTTCCTTTAAAAATTGTCATTTCTTATACTTTTTAAAGTGGACGATCAAATTTCATTACTTTTAAAAATTTAAATCAAAATAGAATGCAACAACTATGAAGATTTGTTGTTCATTTAAAGTTCAAAAAATTATAGAATAAATTTCATTTCTTTTAAATCTCTAATACCAAAAATCACATGATTTTAAAATAAAACCCAATAGTGTTGAAATTTTGTCATTACTTTCAAGTTGGATTTATAGTATAAAAGAAATAATAATAATAATTTTATTATTAATTTGTATTTTTATTACAAAAAAAAATTGGCACATTTTTTAATAAGTTTCAAAGTTAATTGTATTTATATGAATTGGAGACTAATAAGTTTATTATCTATTATATAATCACATTTGATTACATTTAAAAACCCTTTGAATTCTTAACATCAATAAATTTCATCTAATATAATTGTGTTTGTGAAAACGAGTTTTTGTAGAATGATTAAACTATTGTATTTTTGTATTTCTAATATGCACTCAAATAGTAAGCATAACAAAATTGCATGGTAATGAAGAATAAAATAACAATCACATGAAATGATTCTATAATGACACTAGAAGTAGTGAAGTAGATCTTAAACATAAAATTATTAATCCACTATCATTTTATTTATCTAACATAATTGACCTCGTATTTACACAAAATGATATCCTAGCCACATGAAATGTTCATTATAGTCATAAACCTACCCTAAGCACATGCTGAGTGAGAAAACATGCTTTGACACAATTACATACTATAAAATGGTGGTGGGTACATATTGAAAGTTGTGCCCACATTCAAGAAGAAAGATGAAATCAAAAAACATGTGCATGCTAGGTGACACTTTCATTTTTAGGGTTGATATGCCAATCACATGATCTAATGACAACAAATTGCCAAATCTTAGAGTTCAGCATGCCTACCAAGTGGCATGTAAATGAATGGTTGAAGGATCTTGCTATTGGATCTTGTGTGTTGAATGGATGCACACACTTGATTATATACTTGGTAATACTTACACCACATATGGATTCCATACACTAAGAACTCCACTCAATCTAACCCACATAGATTAAGAAGCACACTAAAAATCAGAATAAATTGTCTCACGCCAACTAAGTTAATGTTAATTTCAATCACATTATCAATGTTCATCCAATCCTTGAACATTACTGCATCCTAAAAGATTCACTTAACACTATCTAGTCCTTGGGTGTTGGTAGGCTAAAGAAACCAATGAGAAAGGAACAAAAATCCATTGTGGTTGAAAGCCAAGTGGAGTTGTAAGCATGTATTCGACAAAAACTGCAAAATCATTAGTAATGGTTGGTCTAGGGTATGCATTCTAATACTCATTATAATGACCATATATTGGGGTTTTTTGTGCTATATAAATTAGTAGCCAAACATGTGCTTCATTTAAGCGATAAATTTAATTATGACATGGCATTGATGACCAAATAGAATTGGTCAACCATGATGATGAGAACACCCTGCTAAAGGCTAATTCATTCTATGAATCATTGATGTACGTGATGTGCCACTTGGAAATGGTAGTATAAACGAAATCAAGGAACACTTAGTTCCCTTAAAAAAGTTTTTCATTGTATTGTGCCAAGTGCACCTTGACTAGTGAGGAGAGAGAAGTGTGCCATGAAGCTCAATCGAGGAACTCACGTAATCTACATTCTACAAGTGGAGCATGATTACTTTTTCTTGCAATTTTTTTATAGTAATATCACTTATTGATAGGTCCAAAGTTCAAGAACTCATTGCCAGGTAGAACCAAGCAAAGATTGTAGTTGCAAGACTTCATATATGGCCTAATGCAACATTGTTATGCGATGAGTTAGAATTTTCTAATATTGACATGCTATGACATGGTCTATATAAAGATGTGAATCCATTAAGGCATGAGACTCTCCATGTGAGTCGAAAAAAATGTCCAAAATTTATTCTGAATGGATTAAGCCTAGAGAATCGTTCTTTTGTATTTTTCAAAAGAGATAGAAGCCAATAGTTCCTAGACAATCTAAAGGAAAAATTAACTCCTTGTGATGGAGGTGAGTTTGAGGAGTTTATTGGTGTTAGCTACAAAAAATGGGTGGTGACTAATGGAGGTAGTAATGAAAATATTTCTTCTTAGTGTGTTTGAGGTGGAGCAAGAATGAGGTCACCAAAGTGTTTTATGTATGTATGGCGGTAGTTTTGGTTGAAATTGAAAGATAAAGTAGAGGGCCTTAAGGGGGAGTGGTGGCATGGGTGTCAAGCAAGAATTCCTCTTTGGTGGGTGTATTGCATGTGCTAAATATTTTATCATATGAAGTGTTTTGGATGTCTTACAAGGTGTGTTACACCCCAATTTTGACCCCTATATTATGAAAGTGCATATAATGATGAATTGGTTATAAGCCTGAATATATGTGGTCTAAGTAAAGTATGACCATTGGACCTTTATAAGTATGTACATTGTAAATATAATAAAATACCACTAAAAGGTTGCAAGTGAAGAGGGTTAAGATAAAGGCACTATATGGGTTGAAAATTAAAACGAAACGAGGAGGATATGGGTCGATATATAGAGTGGGTGTGTGAGTAATATTTGAGTCTGGAAACCCTTCCATATTGTCAAGTCTTGTGAACAGTCTATCCATGTCAAATTTCAGTGCATACAGAAACATTTTGAAATAATTTCAACGGTGGCCCCATTCACAGGTTATTGTTGCCCATCATGTACTAATCTAGCCCTAGTACAATGTGGTTTAGTTGGTTCCTTTCAAATACGACCAAGATGCACGTCCCCACATCTACTAGTAATGAAAGGGCATGGCGCAATAATGTTGATAAAAGAAGTACTTGATTAATCACACAAGCTTCAAGTTATTTTATGTCTTTATTTTTTTCTCTCATCTGAGTTCTCTTTTTCTCCATAAAGATTAATGTTAGTACGAAATCATTATTTAAATATGAAAACTCATCTATCTCCTTCTTCTCGCCACAACCAAAATCATGGGCCTAATTGGCATGGTGTTGGTTTTGAATGACACAAACGATGAATATAAAGAGTGGGTGTGCGAGTGATCTTTGAGTCTGGAAACCCTCCCATATCGTCAAGGCATGTGAACAGTCTATCCATGTCAAATTTCAGTGCATACATAAACATTTTGAAAAAAAATCAACATTGGCCCCATTCACAGGTTAGTATTGTTGCCCATCATGTACAATAGCCCTAGTACAATGTCCTTTAATATTTTTTTCTTTAAAATTAGACCGATAAAATTAAAACAAAATGAGGACGAGGTGGGTCGAAAAGAGTGGGTGTGTGAGTAATATTTGAGTCTGGAAACCCTTCCATATCATCAAGGCATGCGAACAGTCTATCCATGTCAAATTCCAGTGCATACAGAAACATTTTAAAATAATTTCAACATTGGCCCCATTCACAGGTTATTATTTCACATCATGTACTAATCTATCCCTAGTACAATGTCTTTTAGTTGTTTCCTTTAAAATACGACCGAGATGCACATCCCCGCATCTACTAGGACTGCAAGGGCATGGTGTAATAACATTGATAAAAGAAGTACTTGATTAATCTCACAAGCTTCAAGTTATTTATTGTCTTTGTTTTTTTCTCTCATATAAGTACTATTTTTCTCCATAAAGATTAATATTAGTAAAAAATCATTATTTAGATACGAAATCTCATGGATTGATATATAGAGTGGGTATTTGAGTGATCTTTGATTATAAAGATGAATGAATGAACTTATCTCAGTTTCGAGAATAATTTATTCTCTACTAAACAAGGCCAACCACGTGAAGTTGGAAGCTCATATGGCCCCTCCCCCCACCCTCACATCACTCTCAATCCCATAATACCCAATCTATAAAATAGAAAATAAACAAAAGAAACGTAGTAATCATCCATAGAAACTACCAAAACAAAAATGAAATAAAACTTAAAAACATGTAATTAACCCACATAAAAAATTATTTAAAGAGAATAATTCATACAAATTAAAATATCTAGTTAAGTACCTCATCGACCAACGCAACATTTGTATCATCATTCTTCTATATCTTCTTCTTGATCACCCAACTTGACATTTGTATCAGCATCCAGTTCAGAATTTTTTTTGAAAGGATTGATGATATCATCATCGTCATCAATGTCATTTTTGAGCATATCTTCAGCGATATCATCATCAAGAACTGGCGCATTGTCTCCTACACATGGTTCATCTTCTTCGTCTTCTTCATCTGTCAACCCATATTCTTCCATCATCTTCTTCTTCAATATCATCTTCTTCATCTATAGTATACTTTATTTCCCTTCCTCTTGGATCATATCTAACAACAAATGACCAATACCTCTTACCTAGAACCTTTGAGTAAAAGACTTGTTCACATTGACTTAGAAAAATGTAGCGGTCATTTTCTTTTTCAAAAACTGTTGTTTTAATCATCGGAAATCGTTGGAATGTTGAATAATAATTCTTTCCTCATCATGTTCATGCATTTTTAACCTATACCATTTGACATCGAACAAAACTGATTTGAAGGAATTAAATTCACACTCAATTATATCATTCAAAAACCCATAGTATCTATTTTCAGATTCTCAAGGATGTCTGTCACTCCTAGAGGAAACATTGGTGACCTAGAATACTGCAATTATCCCACTATCAGGAGTTTTCCTGGTTTCATCCAACTGTTTGATGTGAAATTTATGACCATTGTACCACATAGCCTTATGGTGTGTAAACTGCAATATTCCAGGCATGTAAAAGATACATTGTCAATTAATAATAAACAAATTTATATAATTTGGAAAGTATAATATGAAAAAAAAAAACACCTACAGTCACATTAATATAATATAAAATAACTAAACAAAATGGGTGAATTTACTTGCCTTTCCATCTTTCAAACAATATGCTAAATCTATTTCCCTCTGTGTAACATCGGTATCTCCATTACGACGAGCTTCTCTAACCAATTCAGATAGTTATTTCCATGATAACCTACCATCGTGACGTTGTTTACATCTATCAATCCATACCTTCATTCAATCAAGATTGTTTGCAATGTATAAATTTAGTGCATCCCAATCTCGAGCAACTGACCGATCAAAAAATCACAATTCACCAATATTAAATATTAGTTATAACCATGATAAATATTAATAAATGATGAAAGAATAAATATTAAATGAGTATGATCATATACACACAAAAAATGAAAATTTATATTTATTACAAATATCCACAATTTAAATATTACCTCTCACTTTCTTCATTGTACCTTTCCCCAACAGTTGCACCCCTTCAATTTTTTTGATGGAGTTCACATCCCAAATGCAATCCACTACATGCATAGCTTGTGCTGCTAATTTAGGAAGATATTGACTGATATACACCATGGATTCATATACCATATATCCCTCCACCATAGAACCCTCGGGGCGTGCTCTTTGTCTAACCAAATCCTTCAATGATTTCAAGTGCCTATCCACCATCCACATTGACCTTGTGTGTACAGGTCCAGACATTTCAATCTCCTCAAATTGGTGTATGAGGTAGTGTTCTTGTGCATTGAAAATTTTTGGAGCTAGATACTTTTTCATTTCACACATTAGCCAAGGAATTTCTCTCTTCCAATAGCTTATATCATCTTCATGGATTTATTTCATTGACAACCATCTCCAGATCATGACACAAGAAAATAACATGTTTCAACAAAACATAATACATATTACATTACAAGTAAAACACATGTCATTAAGTACAACAAAAAATTGAATTTTTTTCTTGCATATATATTGCAGCTACTTACCTCGTGTATTTTCCAATATCATATATAACTTGTTTGACGTTGTTGTCAAAGTCATTTGGGAGAGATAGAGGTAGAACATATTGCAAGAATACAAATGAATCGTTACTTGTTTCAAAACTAGACAACAAAAATAAAAACTCTCAAAAAATGTATACGACCAATACATAAATATGAATACTAAAATTATTAATTACCTTAATTAAGGTATGTCAATTATGTGTTTTTACCCCACCAAAATCATCTTTCTTCCTTAAGATATTCTTTATGTTTGAACAAAAACCTGTGGGAAATTTAATTCTTTGAATGACCTCTTTTACACCATTGTTTTGTTGCTCTATTAATAACCATGGAAGGTTATTTTGGTCTCCATCGCTATTTGATCGGATCACACTTTGCATTCCATGATTGGCTTCATGAATTTCATTACAAATTTTGACAATTTTTTCTTTATCCCTCATGCCATCTATGATTCGCCATAATGTTTCTATCACATTCTTCCCGATATGCATTCTATAAAAAAAATGAACTATTTTTAGCTCCTCATAGTAAGGAAACCTCATGAATTGAGTGGGATAACATTTCATTCCTTGTGGAAGCCCATTATTACTACCTTCACGACAACGACATTGATGAAGCATAAAAAAAATCAGAACATTATTTATCAAATGCGGTAAAATAAATTGAATAATTAAAATAAAATGTCAAAACATGATTCCATTTACAATACATAAACAAAATGTGTACCTCGAGGATTAATTATGTCAAATGCCAACTTCTATAGGTGAGGTGTCATTCTTTGCAGTTTTAGTCCAGTCTTTTGTTTCCCATTAAAAAGATATTTTTCAGTAGTACGATACTTATGGTTCTTAGAGAGGAAGTGTCTATACTCATCAAACACCTCCTTTCCTAAACTTTTTGACCAACGAGATTTCATCTTAGGACCACAAACTGGACATGCACATTTACCCTTTGTTTGACGACCTACAACACATGGATTAATGTGAATGTTTTTTTTGTAAGTGAGTGTAAGAAGTTGTATTACTGCAAAACGATAATGATACAAAAAAAGGGGGGGGCTCCTGGTCTACCTAGTAGGAAACCAGACCAGGGGTTCCCCAGTTGCAGTTACTGATATATACGAGGGGTGGGACTGGTCTGCCGCCGGGGGAAACTAGGCCAGTCCCACCATAACCAGTTTGAAAAGGAAAAGCAACACTGAAATAAAATAAAAATAGATGCTACATCAACCTACTAAGCCCGAGAGGGTAGTGGCTGAACTAAACATTCGACTAACCATTCACTAGCCCAGGACAATGATGTTTTTCTCACTACCATCCGTCTGGCTCTTGTTTTCCTCCTTCTAGGGGATCGTGTGAGTCTTCCTAATGTGGGTTGGCACACTGTGTCCATCGGCTGATGTGATATCCATGTGGTGGACATAGCGCATATAGAGGTGAAATTGAGCCGCCAACCATTCCAGCTTGGATTTCTGGTCCTTCTCGACCTCAACTAATAGTTTGGTAATAGTTTCCAAACTGTTGATGTGACTCAGGATTTCTTCCAGCATTTTCTTGAGTTCCTTGTTATCCTCTCGTCTAGCGTCTTTCGTTTCCGAACTCACTTTGACAATCATCATCTTAGTTAGCCACGCCATCTCCATTGTTTTATGGTAGAGGGTTTCCCTAGGCTGTGTGGCCCCCGGATCAATTACCTAGTCCGCTTCCTATTCCAGTGCATCCCATGTTTTGCCTTTGCATTTTTCTTTTATTTCCTTTTCCTAGCGGGTAATGGTCTCTTTTCCTTTCGTCATTACCAGAGTTTGGAAGGTGCCCTCCTCATCTTTTGTCACCTTCTCCATTCTGGAAACCCATCGTGGACTATTCGGGACTTCCTTTCCAAGGGGGTTCCTCTTCCTATGCATTCGCTTCATTCGTACCATCCCACTTGGTCTGTCACAACTCCTTTGCCGGTTATTCATCCTGTACCTCACTTCACATAGATTGTTCCTTTCCCTATCCTTGTATCTATGGTAGTCCATGATCTTGCGCTCCTTCTGTTTGCGGCTATTTATGTTTTCATTCCTCTTATTGAGCTTCTCCTGCTGCGATATTGTCCTTCTAATCATGGCTTGCTCGTAGTGGTAATCATTCCCAGCCTTTATTTCGGTTGCGGTTCGTATGGTCATGATGAATCACCTTTTATCCTTGTACGGGTTCCTACACCTGCTCATTTGAGATCTTGTTGTGTTGCTCTTCATATATGTACTTTGGCATGGAGGATCGGGTCTAGGCCATGTCACTCCCTCATGCCTTACATCATTCGTTATATGGGGTTTGTCGTCTGTACTTTCTCTTGTGCTTTCACCGCTCCTCTTTCTGTCACTAGGGTCTTGTTGTCGTACTCTTGTGTGTTATTGATGTTCATCCTGCATGTTGATTAGTGATCGAGTGTTTGGCAATCATATCCTCCCTCAGTTCTGCATGCCCGTCATTGGGCCTTGCACTGCCCTTCTCAATGTGACCTTCCTTGATTAAACTGCCTTCATGGTCTTTTGTCGCTAGTTGGATGCAGTCTGTTTTGAGTTGACCATTCGAGATGTTGATCCGGGTAGCATCTAGTTTTGGAACTTCCTTATCTACCCCCTCATTGGCTAGTCTGTCCGCCAGGTCATTCACTGACCTGCAAACCCAATGCAACTCCATTGTGTTCGGATTTTTTAGATGCTCCTGGATTTTTTGTAGGGAGAGGGCCAAGCACCAGTGTCTCTATACCTTGCCCACTCTGGTGCCATTCTGGAGTCTCTTCACCATGTTGATGACCAGGATGTAATCACCTTCCATGATTTTGTTTGTCATCCCTTCGTGCCTTAGGATTTCAAGGCCAATCTCCGGGGCTCCAAATTTGACTACGTTGTTGGTTGAGTTTCCCATACTCCCATTGTACAACCGGATGATGTTACCACCACTCTCTCTAATCACCCCTCCCATCCCTGACACTCCTAGGCTACCTTTTGTCGCCCCGTCAAAGTTTAATTTGAGGGACCCCAATGGGGGGGGTCCAGTTGTGGTCTCTGATTTGGAGTTGCAGCTCCGGCGCAACCGTTGTGTTGTTGCGCCCATCTTTTAGGTGAAAAAATTTCAGGATGTGGGCGTCCTAGTCAGTGAGTTGCATTTTTTCCTTCTTGCATTTGTGGCTCTGCACCGTTTCTCGTATTTGTGATATTATTGCCTCCTTGAGCTTTCCTTCCGAAAGGATTTCATTCATGAAGATGCACCGATTCCTTTCTTTCCATATTTCCCAGATGATCATCCCCGATGTTAGTTCCCAGTAGAGGTTCACCATTTCATTTTCGTTGTAACTCTCATTCCAATTGTTGATGGTTGCGTTGATGTTGCCCCATATCATATTGGATTGGTGATAGATGTTGGTCACCCAATCCCATAGCTCTATTGTGTAACTGCACTCATCGAGGAGGTGATTGGTTGTTTCCTTCTTAGCTTGACATAGGTGGCAGCAGGATGGACCTATATAACCCCTTTTCCTGAGATTTTCCCAGATTAGAATTCTGTTGTGGAGAACTAACCATTCAAACAGTTTGATTTTTGGCCATTGGGGGTTCTACCAAATCGTTCCCGACTATTGTGTTGGGTCCTCTTGATCCTAGTCCGTGATGTAATGTCATTCTTCTTTTAAGTTGAATTCCCCACCATTTTCCTTGCCTCACCTTAATTGGTCCTCATTTTCTGAGACTGCAATTTTCCTTTTCCCCAGTTCCTCTTCCACCTCTTTCGTTTGGGTTGCGATACGATCTCTATTTTTTGGTCTGAGTTTAGCCCAGGTCCTCCATATGTCGCTATCAATTCTTTGATTCCAGTAGTGATGGATTTTTGTTTTACCTCGCGCTGTCATTTCCTATTGTAACTCCTCCCTGTCTGGATTTTCCATTCTGGGTTCATGTTGCCATGCATCCTCCCGGAATCTGGTTGTTTGACCATTCCTGACTTCCCAGAAGTTGTGTTTATGGATCAAGTTCTTGTTGCACCAGGATAGATTCCATATGGTTGATCCCTCCCTTGTGCCCATGAAATGGATTCGATCTTGATCGTTGATGTTTTAGGCATACTTGGCCTTCCATAGGTTTGTCCATGGTACTGAGTCATCCTTGACCCATCTCCACCAGAGTATTCCCACGTAGGCTTCATTGGTTACCTGTGGGTCTTATAACCTCAGGCCTCCTTTTCCTTTTGGTCTGCATACCTTCTCCTAGACTACCAGAGCCCATTTCTTTTTATTCTCTGCACCTCACCATAGGAGATCTCTTTGAATGGCCCTTATATTTTGTAGTATTTCTTTGGGAGCTAGAAACACTAACATCATATACGCCAGAATTGATTGTAGAACTTCTTTGGTGAGAATAATCCTCCCTACTAGGTTGAGAGCTCTATAAGTCCATTTTTTTACCCTCTCCTGCAGTTTGTTGATCATTCCTTCCCACGTTTCCATTTTGCATGCATTGTTTGTCAGGGGGATTCCCAAGTGATTCGTTGGGAGCGTTTTACGTTCAAACCCCATAATGTTGTCCAGGTTCTTTTGAATTGTAGGATTGGTGTTAAAGAAGTAGATCATGAATTTGGAGTGGTTGATCTCCTCCCCAAAGGCTTCCCCAAAGTCTTCTAAGATTCTTTTGTAGGTTTTTGCTTCCTTGATTGTGGGTGTGCCATGGAGTAGGGTGTCATCAGCGAACTATTGGTGTGTGGAGGTTGGACAGTGTTTGAAAGGTTTGATACCTTTTAGTTCTCTTGCTGCAGTTGCTCTTTTTATGATTCTGTTGAGCCCTTCCATCAACAAAATGAACAGGAAGGGGGATAACGGGTCTCCTTGTCTAATGCCTCTCAAAGGACATAAGGGTTTTGTTGGGGCTCCATTGATTAGCATAGAGTAGCTTGTCGTTGAGACTAGATTGGCAATCCAGTTGATCCAGTGTTGTTCAAACCCAAAGGCTTCCAGTGTCTTGGCCATATAGTGCCAACTAATTTTGTCATAAGCCTTCACCAGGTCAAGTTGGATTATCATCCCCCCTCTCCTTTGGCTTTTCAACATGTGTATAAGCTCATGGGAATGGATGTTGTTGTCCAATATTTGTCTTCCTTCTATGAAATCGCCTTGTTCCTATGAAATCGCCCTGTTCCTATGAAATCAGTGTGGGTAGGAGAGGTTTCAAGCGATTCGCTATGACTTTGGAGATTATCTTGTACACTACATTGCATAAATCTATAGGCCTGTAGCGATATGGGGTCCTTGCTTCATTTTCTTTTGGGATTAGTGTGATCATTGTGACATTTAATGCTTTAAAGATGGAGGCCGAGCATCTGGAGTCTTCGACCACCCCATAAACATCTTGTTTAACCACTTCCCAGCATGCTTTGAAAAATTCCATTGTGAAACCATCTGGACCTGGGACCTTTCCATTGGGCATCTCCTGGACCACTTGGTCGATTTCCTCCTTTCTTATTGGTTTGTTTAGATTGATATTTTGTTCCTCGGTGACCACCCTGGGGATTTGCTGAGTTATCCTTTGTATGGCCTTCATTCTGTATTGATTGGGCTCCTAGGCTATCCCCTTGAAGTGATTGACTAGTGTATTTTCAATTTCCTTGTGGGATTCTCTTTCGATCCCATCCTGATCCCTAATTTTCAGGATTTTGTTGTGGGTTCTTCTTGCAATGGTTGTTCTATGAAAAAACTTGGTATTCCTCTCCCCTTCCTTTAACCAATTGATTTTGGAATTTTGGCACCATAGATTTTCTTCATGCTGTCATATTTCTTCCCATTCTTGGATCATTTGGATCTCTTCTCTTTTCTGATCCTCTGTGTAACCCTCATCTATGCAGAGTTCTTGGAGTATCCTCAATCTTTCCTCGATATTTTTCTTTTCTTGGTTTATGTTTCCAAAGATTTCCGTGTTCCACTCCTTGAGTTTGTGTTTGATGTACTTGAGTCTCTTATAAAGTTTGAACATCCTTGTCCCTTGATTTGGTAATTCCTCCCACCACCATTGGTTGATGTTTTCCTTGAAAGTGGGATGTTCAAACTGAAATTTCTCAAATCTAAAAGGTCTATTCTTCGGAGTGTTTTGGAAGTTTGCTTCCAATTGAACTAGCCAATGGTATGAACCCCCCCCCATGGAAGGATGTTGCAATCTAAAGTTATTCCCTACAGAACAATGTACCCCGACACTAGGAATATATATATCCTTGTAGCTACTTCCTAGTGGTTAATTCGTTTGTTATTCCAGGTGAACCGGCCATTGTTGGTTCTGATGTCCACCATCTCCCTTGTTTCAATGAAAACTGAAAATTCCTCTGCATCTCTATCCAATCTCCTATTGCCCCATTTTTTCTCTGCAAGTGTCATGATGGTGTTGAAGTCCCCTACCAAGATCCAGTGGAGGTTGTGGGATCGGGCATTTAGATCTTTGAGGTCTAAGAGCATTCTCCTTTTTTCCTCCAACCTCTGGGGGCCATACACATTTGTGCATAGAATCACCTCAGTGTTACCTATAATTTGCATGCTAACCAAAAGTGTGTGTCTCATTGCTTCGGATGCTAGTAGGTTCAGCAAATGTAGGTTCCATAAGGTGATTATACCGCCTGCCATCTGTTGGAACTCAACATCCAACATCTTGTACTTACTCCATTATTTTTTACTGATTGTTTCCATTTTGTTTACAGTGCATTTTGTCTCTTGAATGAAACAGAGGTCAGGTTGTTCCTTCCTCAGTCTATTTTTAAGGATTCTTTGCTTTCATGGGTTGTTTAGGCCTCTTACATTCCATGTTATAATCTTCATTTAAACATGTGGGGGGGAGTTGGAAAAGAGCTTTTTGATCTTACCTGAATTGATCAGCAAGTCTCCTAGTTCTTGTAGGGATACGTTGTTTGATTTCCTTCCTTTCTTCTGCCTCGTTTGCTTGGGTGACTGTTGTGATTGTCCCTCGCCTGCTTTGATTCCTAGGTGTCTTATCTCATCGTGCATGTGCTTGATCCCTCTGGTTTTTTCTTCCTCTCTTAGAAGGAAAAGGTATTGGATACGATCTAGTTGCTTCACTGGCACATTATATACTCCCTTGTTTTTCCATTGCTCCAATATGTTCGAGAGACCTATTCCTTCCCTTTCCACAATGTATCTAAGATCCAGATTTTCCGTGCCTACCTCGCTTGGTGTCATCTCCAAATCTTCGTCTGCCTCCTGCATTGGGGTGTTGGCATCTTCATTGCCTCTTTCCATAGGACTTGCGCTACCTCCATGTTCCCTCTTATTGCTTGGAATATTTGTGTTCTCATAAGTTGTGCGTTCCTTAGTTTCTCTAGATTTTGTATTTTCCTTTCATCCTTCTTCCCCTTAGTTAGCCTTGTCTCATCCTCCTGGTCTAGTTTTGGCTTCTGGGTTGCTTCCTGTTGGGGCTTTGCTTGGTTTCTTGTTGGCCCTGTTTCAATGATTCGGTTTTACAAACCCGTCCTCCTCCTACTGTGTTTTGGTGTTTTTCATTTCTTGTTTTTTATTGAGTGTACATTCTCTGATTAGGTGTCCATGTTCATGGCATCTTCTGCATCTAAATGGGATCTGCTCATATTCGATGCTTTGTATCCATTCCTCATCCCTGAATTCCAAGCTTATGGCTTCTGGGAGAACCCCCGACACATCCATCTCAATGCAAATCCTTCCATATGATGTATATCTCCCTTTTAGGGTTGCTTCCGATGTCTTAACATATTTTCCCAGCTTGTTCCCGATTGCTTCGAAGGTGGACGGAAACCAGTAGTCTAGCAATAGGGAGTAAAACCTCAGCTAGATTGGGACATTTTTAAAGTTTTCTTTCTCTGGGGAGAATTTTTCCTTCCACGGCCGCATATACAACCCTGTTGAGGCATGGAAATATGGTCCCCCCTCAAAGACTTTATCTATGTCCTCCAGGTTCATAAACACTACTGTGAAGAATCCTTTCGAGCCCAGGTGGAGTTCCACCTCTCCACTTGGCTTCCATTAGTATTTTATCTAGTTGTGCAGCGTTCTTTTTGTGGGCCACAACCCCATGAATTTTCAAATTAGTGCATGCATCTTCATCTGGTCTCGATAGAGTTGTGTTTGTGGGTCTTCCAGTATAACCCTGTGTATCATTGTTGTTTTAGGTTTACATGGGTTGCGCCCATTTGTCCCACTGGGGTTTGTTGGTACCTGCGCATCCTTCTGGGCTTCTTTGGCTTCCTCTCCCACACGATCCCTTTTTCCTTGGTTGCTCTCCTGATTCTTTTCTGATCCTGATGTCAAGGTGCTTGTCGACGATTCTTTGAAACCAACGCCTCATGGGCCTTTCCCCCTATCCACCACTATATGCTTGTATGAGGGGTTCCATTACCGCTTCCACTATATATATAGCTAATTACCATGGGGCGATATTCATTTTATCCCCCATCAATGTGCCCATAATTCCTACAATTTTGATCCCCCATCCATGTATATTTTATATATTGTTTTTTAGTTGTTTCTATTAAAAATCTTTCGAGACATCTAGTACAACAATTTTTCCACGGGAAATAACATTTATCGTCACTCTTTTCACCCTCTTTAATTTTTTTCCCACCTATAATGTTTTCTGACATTCTTCCCCACAGACATATACTGATAATTATCTTATAAAATTGAGTGGTGTATAATAGAATATTTATTATATTTTTCTATTATAACATATGAAAAAGAAACATGTTTTTTGTTCACCAAGAAGACCTTATACCCTTTTTGAATCGTCGTTGTTATAGCAAATTTGTCGCAACATCCGTAAAATGCAACATATTTATAGATTTTTTAATGTCGTAATTTCGACGACAGTTGACCAAGTCAATGTTGACTTTGTCAAATAGTGGGTGACCATTAGGGGTGGAAAACCTAGTGTCTGCATCGTCGTGTTGACGATTAAAATCACAACGATGATCTTTGCCCGCAAAAGATTGCTAAGATCTATTATTTATTTATGATAATAATATTTAACTAGTAGGTGGGACCCCCTTGTAGACTAGAGGCACAAAGATAGACGTGTTAGGCTTATAGGTTATTGTTTTTGTTATGAGGTTGCCTACAGAGTCCTATACAGTTGATGATGCATTCTTGATATCATTTGATATGATAAATGATTGGTTGATGTATTGTTGCTAAATGTTGTTGGTATTCACTTGCAATACAAGGCAGTGCTATGGGTATGAGGATTGTGTTGTTTTAAAGGTGCTATGTTATGTTATGTTATAACATTGATTAATAATCTATACATGATTTATGCAAAAGATAATAAAATGATATGGGAGCTAGCTCAAAACAAAAGGAAAAAATATGGATAAGTCTTAAAGCTATGGCAAAAGGATTACATATAAACCTTGAATGTATATGTATAATAGTGACAAATGTGAATGATGGACCTAGCTGCTATACTATGCGTTGGGTTAAAGGATCATGTGATTTTGTTTAAAACATTATATGGGAAGTGCATATGGTAATGTTAACATATGATTATTATTGAAGTTATGACATGTTTTGAGTGGCGCACTACACAAAGGATATGGCATTGAATTATAGATTGGATATGGTTTGAATTTAATGGTTGATGTTATGTTAATGGGTTGGATCATACATGAAATTGAATACGGCTACGTGAGGAAGCGACGTGCATTTACTGCAAGTCACTCCAAACCACCCTTGATCCCGTCACCCTAGCCATAGTTGTATTTTTCTCCGTTGGTTGTGGAAGCATTGCGATTTCAGGTTTTGGAAGGGGAAAACTCAAACTAGCTCGTCATTGAAGCGATTTTTCACAGGTATGGCTCTTGGTTTTCCATCCATGATGGTCTCTATGTATTATGAATCAAATGGTGGCTCAGGATTGCATGGGTTCTATGTTTTTCTTGAGTTTTTGACTGAGTGTCAATACTGTGTTTATGATGTTCTCTATGATCACTGTGGAATGTTGGCATTTTGAAGGAAAGTAATGGGTGTTATTGATTTATAAAGTATGTGCATTGGTTATTGATAAAACTGAATTCGGTCATCTTGGGTTTTAATGATGATTATCTGTGGAAAATGATAACGAAATTGCAACAAGCTCTAAGTTTTATTATTGTGGGGTTTTACCACCAGTCTGGGTATCAGTTGTTGTCACCCCTTTTCTGTCTCGGTCGTTGTTGTGATTCTTTATCCATGTTGTAATGCAACTGTCGACAATGGTGTGGTTCTTTTTTGCTAAGCCTCGAGCTATTGCTTGTATGGCTTGTTCTTTATTGTCATTATTGCTGAAAGCATTCCACAGTCCAATCTTGTTTTGCCTAGAATGTAAATGGAGGCCTGTGTAAGTATCGAATGGATACGAGTTATGATATGGAATTATTTTCACAAGAGTTTTAATACTCGCTCCTCTCATCTCTGTTATAATGGTCGACTGTTATGTTCGTGAGCCTCATTGTCAATTGTTTTTCGAAGGTTATCGACCTCATGGGTGTTGGGAAGAGACACGGTCTCTCTATGTTTTCAAGGATTCTTCATTGTTTAAATCAACCCTCGTTTCCTCTCTGCAATAAAGTTTTAAGAGGCATATGTGTGTGCCTGGGTTGTTGAGCTCGAATTGCTTTGTTTCTACTCGGGCATTTTCTTTATGGCTCTGTCAAGATTTTGGGGTTATAAGACTGTATTGATTTCTTTCAAAAGAAAACATGAGACCTATGTTGTTCCAAGGATATACTATGTTACCTTTGGTTGCTTCTCGGTGGTAATTTATTTTAAGAGGTAAAAGGATTTTAGTCTCTCTGTGTTTCGAATATTAATCAAATTCTCAAGAACCCGACTTGGCTCTATTGAGCCCAACTTGCTTCCATTTTTCCTCAGGAACCTTTTGGGTTCTGTCAATATTTTGGTTTACCAGTTTAATGATGGTGGTAATTATAAAAGGCACGGGCTCTCTAACTTCAGGACCTTTCTTGATCGAGTCTCTATATTTTCTCTCTGTGATGAAATTGTTTTGAAAAGGAAAAAGTATTAGTTACCTATAGCCCGAGAGATTTCCTTTTGGTCGATTGTGGTCTTTCCACTCATTATTGTGTTAAATCCTAGCATGGTCATGATTCAATTTAAAGTTTCGAAGGAACCTGTGTGAGTGATTGTTTCACCAAACATGAATTGGTCCTGTCAAGTTTAAAAGAGACACATGTGTGTCGATATGGTTTTGTTCTCTTCATGCATTATATCGTTTTGTCTTTTATGGATCATTTCTTTTAAAGGGAAGTTTGTACATGTTAATGCACACGGATATAAAGCTCATGTCTACATGTTTTGGGTTGAATGTTGTTGTTGAATCAAGATTGTGTCAATTACATTGTTGATGACTTGTGTGTGATTAAATCGAGCTTGATTATTGTTTGATGACAGTGGACTGTGTAAGTCAGTGTTTTAAATGTGACTGTTGGTGATTAATGATGGGTCTATTATTATGTGATTTAAAGAATTGAACGTTGGATATGGATAATTGGAATCACTGTGCATATTATGTTTGTTTTAACAAGAAGAGATCAGCATTAGAGCATGCAGGACTGTGGCTCAAATGGTTATGTTGTTACTGTGGAATTGGAAATTCTTTGCATAGTTATTGTATAGGATGCACAGATTAACATAATTGAATAATTATGGGCAATTGAATTGTTTTTATTTTTTAAAAACAGCAAGCAATCTATATGCAATTGAGAAACAGTTAAATGTTTTTGGTCTTGGAAGTGGATGCTTTTTGGATTGAAATTGAAACAAAGTTATGATTGTTGGTTGATTTAATTCATTTTATGAATAGTATTTGTATTATTCCCTCTCATTTTCTCACTTTTTCACTAATTATAACCCCCTCACGATCCCAAACTCATTTTTACATGCCCTGTTCACTAAAATAAAATTAAAACTTTGTATGACAGTGATAAAAAAAATGACATGGAGATAGATGGCAGCTGATATATTTTGGTGTTGTTTGCACAGTCAGTTATTTAATGAATTGTCAAGTAGTAATCATGTTCTTACTCCCTTTCATGATATCACTTTTTATCTTATTACAATCCCCCCAGATATCCCATGAACCATATTTCATCCCCTGCTCATTTGGCAATTATTAGATAAATTTTATGGATTGGATTGCATGGATCTTATGTTAATTTTTGAGCCAAACTTTGTTTCATATAAAGAGAATGTCATGTATGGTTTGTTAAGAGCTAGTTGCTAATAATTTCTGCATACAGGATGAGTTTCTTCAGCAGAGGCAGTCATGGCAGAAATAATAGGGGCAAAGGTAACTAAAACAGAGGGCCTAGAAGGCCCAGATTCTCAATACATTTTGATGTCGATCCTCGGGAGTTGAACCATCTTTTTCAAGATGGGTTTTTCAATTGGATTGGACAAGGTATAGTTCATCCTAGAACAGAGAGGCCTCCCTTCCAACCCCAAAATTTTCTTGGTATCCATGTGCCTCCCCATGTATCTTTGCAACCTGAAGTTCACGATAATGATGGATGGCATGAGGTTGTTCACCCAGCAGTCTCCCACCATCGTGGCTGGTCAAAATTGTCATTACCTCCTCCTCCTCCACCTGTAAACCCAAATGCTCAAATTTCCCCTGCACACTCACCTGTACAGTCCTCCCATGCAAGAAAATGACTCAAAACCAAAGCTCATCATGCGCATGACAAAGGTAAATCTGATGATACTCCCTCCTCTCCTCCAAGGGACTCATACAAGTCAGTGTCCTCACGTATGCACTTGAGGGACGACTGCTCCCATGTCATTAATGAGATCAAACCTCAAGGTTCCACCCAACCTAAGACTATTTCTGGGAATTCCAAAGGGGACAGCAGTGACAAAGGAAGAATTGTCTCTCAAAGTGGAAAATATGGATTTTAATTTATGTGTTATAATTGATTTACTGACACTGGACTGCAGAAAGTTTTGGACAGCAAACTACTTTTTGGGATATTGTGGATATTTACATGTTTTGGATATAATTTGAAATATTTTTTATATTTAAATTTCAAATTGTGGAAATAATTATGGGAGCCATAAGGAGGCATGTGATGATTGGTTGTCTAATTATGTTTATTTTTGTTAAGAAATATAATGGAGTCACAAGGGGTCCCACCTTCTTCGTTATTATTTAATAAAACACCCTTAATTATTATTATTATTACTTCCCCTAAACTAAATATTAGTTAAGTTTTAGTTAAATTAACTAAATGAGGTAGTTGAACTACTTCAACTAATTTGGAATGCAGAAAAGCCAAATGAGAAGGAAGAACAAGGGGAGAATAGAAGGAGAAACCATACTAAGGTTTGCTCTTGAGTTTTACTGAGACAGTTCAAATTTCATTCATTCTTCAATTCATTAAAGGCCTAATTCTCTTTTTGACAACATGGTCCTATTGTAGACAGCAAGGTTCAAAGCTTAATCATATCATTCAGATGCTTGTTTCAGAGGTGTTGATCAATCTGTGATAGTCTGTGTAGACTTGTTTGTTTATGAATTGAGTTTTATGTCTGATAAAGGATATTGTGCAGAGTCAAGTGGGCAGCAGTCTGTGGCAAGCTGATCCATATTTTAAAGTTCATTTTTTACTTCTTGTCAGAGTCCTTTTGTATGGTTTTCATCGAGGATATCTAAGTTTGACCTTGGCCCATGCCCCCACAGGGATTTTTGTAAGAGAAGGATACTTTTGATTTCTTGGAATGAAATAAAGTGATTGCTATTCTATCTCATTTGTGTTAATTTGTGACTTGGTATTTTTTATTTTGATCTCCACATTTACTTTCTACAATCTGTTATGTTCAGAAAATTACATAAAAATGTTATATTTTGCAAAAATCTTTTTATTTAAAAAATCAGCCCAAGCCCTTGTAATTAATACTTGTGTATTGGGAAATACATTTTGAGGTTATAAACATAGGTAGTATTCCTGAATATCTTGTCTTAGCCAAGAGAGATTCAAAAATTCTTGAATAAGATAAATTCATATATTTTCTTGAACACGCCGCAAGTGCGACAAACAAAACATCGCAATTTCAATGATTGTTGACCAAGTCAAAGTTGACTTTATCAAATAGTGGGTGATTGTTGGGGGAATACAACCTAATTTCCACACCATTGGAAGTGTGATGCACATTTGATTTCGCCACAAGAGTGACATCTTCTGAACGTCGTCGTTATTGCAACGATTTGAAAAGTACGTCACAAGTGCGACAATATCGGGCAGTATGGAGAAAAAAAATTTAAATTTCTTCTATTTTTAGATAGTATGGCCAGTTTTTTCCATAACGTCGCAATTTTTCCAATGTGTAGTAGTGAATAAAAAACACATCCACATAATACACAGTACACCAATATTTACGTGGAACACCAATGCGAGAGAAAACCACATAATGTTTTTCTTATATGTCAAGAATTACATTCAAGGAAGCACCAACTTCCAATTCTCCAGCCTCCTATTTTCTTAGGCTCCAACCTAAAGGAAACTCCAAGTCCCTAATTCTCTGGCTCCAACCATAAGGAGGCTACAACCCCCTGGGTTCTTCGGCTACAATCGGAAGGTGGATACAACCAACTAGTTCTTAGGCTCCAACTTGAAGGAAGCTCCAACTCCTCGATTCTCCGCACCAATCGAAAGGAGGCTACAACCCCCTTTCCTTGCCAACTTCAAACACCCTGAAATATAAGTGTCAAATGATAAAACCACTGCCAAACTGTCCCTATGAGATATACTAATGTAAACTTGTACCAATCTGTGCCAACAACATGTAACCAACATGTACCAATAACCTGTAGTTAACCTATACCAATAACCTGTAATCAACCTGTACCAACATATACCAAGAACCTATACCAATAATCTCCTCAATAGATCACATATGATAACATAGATCCCATACCCAATATCACCACAATATCACTCAAACCATGTGCATCTATGTCTCTCTAGTCATTTGCCATACATGTGCATACAATCATAATCATGTGTAATAAACCCTGACATGGACTAGACATCAAACCCTTATTGATATGCAGCCTAAAACTAAACCAACAACTTCAACAACACATCGCAACCAAAAGACCAATATCCATATGCCAAATACCAACAAAAAAATACTAATTGTATCCCTCAACAAATATGATATATGCAACAATATTGAATAGTCAATACCATCTCAAGAGATAAACCATAGCTCACAAAACATACCTCAAAAAAGATGAGCCATATCTCTCACAAATAGACTTCAACCATGTTGTTGTTGTAGTTCTACTGCCATGATTTTTCTGCCGCACTTTCTCTGGCGTGATTTTCCTACCATGTTTTTCTGCCATAATTTTTCTGCTGCAATTTTTCTGCCGTAATTTTTCTGCCGCAATTTTTCTATCGTGATTTTTCTGCCGCAAATTTGATCTATCAATAATACCTGTCAAATAACCTTTCACAAATGATATTCAATGAATTTCAATAGAGACAAATGAGAGAGGGTTGTCCTTTCCTTTATAATCTTCATGTGTTCCTCTACAAGTTTCCTTGCAACAACTTTACCCATTTCTCCATCTTCTAGGTTTAACCCATTAACCCACTTTTTTCCACTTAACCACTTTGTCCACTTTGACTATTCAACCTTTTTCCACTTAAATTAACCACTTACCGCAAATAGTAAGTTCTCCACTTTTAGATGCAACTAACTTTATTATTTAACTAATCTTTTTGCAACCACTTTGACTTATCCATAAATAGTAAACTCACCACTTCTTGTTGCAACCACTTTATTATTTAAATCATTTCTCTTTGCAACCACTCTGACTACTTTATTATTTAAATAATTTATCTTTGCTCGCAACTTCTTGTTGCAACTAACTTTTCTATAATTAGTCAATTCATAACTTATTTTCCCTTCACTAACTTCTTGTTGCAACCACTTTATTATTTAATTTATTTATTGGTCAACCACTTTGACTATTCAATCTTCTCATCACAACTACTTTACCATAATTACCAACCTCACAACTTCTCGTTGCAACTAATTTAATTTTAATTATTTTCTTAATGCAACAACTATACCCATGATTAACTCCTAGTTTCACCCACTTTGACAAGTCAACTTCTAAGAGTTTCTAGAATAATTTGACTTCTTAGACCTTCTAAGGGATTCTAGATAACTCATGAAGGTTCTCCAACTTCACAAGGCCATAACTCTCTAACCGTGAGATGTTATGTTGTTGATATTATGGTAGCTGCAAGAGGTATTTACCTCCATGTGTAAACCTGACGAGAATAGAATATTCCGGGAAGCAAGAAGAAACCCTAATTAGCTGGCTAATAACCCTAGAAGACAAGTCAGCTCAAGAGAATGACTTGTATTAGGTTATTAGCCTCCAAGAGAAGAAGTCAGCCAGAATGAGAAGTCAGCCCAGGCAGTTTGCTAGTTTTAGTATAAATACAGGAGGCCAGTCTTCATTTTGGAAAGCATTCTCAGAACTACAGAAGCAGCACTTGTGCGCAATGTAGTGGCCAATTTGTGCGCAAGTTTGGAGGAGAGTTGTCATTGCAGCTGCTGCAGCTAGCAGATTTCATTTTGGCTTGGACTATATATTGGTTATGGTTTGGACTATCTGATCAGCTCTTGTTTGGTGCACTATCCTTGGAGAAAGGTGTGCTTCCCTTTGTTTGTCTATATAGCCTAGGGTTTGCTTTCAGAATGAGTCTCTGTCAAGGTTAAGGTGCTCGGGGGTGGCTTCGGCCTATGGTTGGGTGACAATAGTGATATTTTCTATGGTTAAATGAGCACATCCATCATATTCTAACAGGTTATGGGCCCACACCTCCTTCATTCGGTCTAACCACTGGAAGGGAGCATAGCCACAAGGATACTAAGCTCGTTGAAGAACTGTCGCTAGGGTTTCTAGCAGGAGCAGTTACTAAAGCATTATCGCTAGGGTTACTAGCAGGTGCAGTTACAGAAACCCTAACCCTCTCGTTGAGGCACCTTAAGTGAAGGGATTGACCTAACTTCTAGATAGACTAGTGCGTCCTAGCCTAGCACACCTCCTGGTACTCTCAGCAAGCTAAGACGTCAAGTTTGAGTTTCTGGTCAAATCTAGGGTTGACCAAGTCAAAGCAACCATGACTCACTCTATGAAGTCATAAAACAAGTTAGATGGAGCTTCTAACTTCAGAGCATGGAAGACAAGGATTGACCTCATCCTTGCCAAGAATAAAGTGTTGGATATCGTGAAAGGAAAGATCAAGGAACCAGAGTTTGAAGAAGGAAAAGAGAAGGAACCACAGAACGTTGCAGTTATGGAGAAGTTCAAAGACAATAACATCAGTTCCATGAGTATCATAGTGGATTCTATAAAATACCACTTGATACCCTACATCTTCCATCTTGACTCATCTAAGAAGATGTACGATGCCCTAACAAACCTCTTCTCATTCAGAAACATTGGACAAGTAATGAGTCTGAAGAATGAGCTCTGTGACATGAAGATGAATGATGATGACATCATAATATCATACTTTGTGAGGATATCTCAATTAAGAGATCAACTACAAGCTATTGAAGATATCACCTCAGAGAAGGAACTAGTAAATATAGTACTCAGTGGTCTTCCCAAGACATGGGATGCATTTGCCGCAAGTATGAACACAAGGAAGGAGTATCCTACATTTGAAGAACTTTGGACTTGTTGTGCACAAGAAGAATCAAGGATTGGTGCAAAAGAGAAACCTCCAAATAAATACTATGATCAAGCCTTCACAGCAAGATTCAAGAATTTCAGGAACAAAAGGAAGTTTGGGAAAAAGTCAAATCAAAAGAAGGATATGTCAGAAATACAATGCTTCAACTGTCGAAAATATGGTCACTACAAGAATCTTTGTCCTGAACTAAAGAAAAGGAAGGAGGCACATGAAGCATCAGTTGTTGAAGAAAGGAAACCCTCAAGGAAGACCAAGCAGGATAAAACAAACTTCTTCTTCTAAAAACAAGGTAACAATATTCTTCATAGTTCTTGTACATACCTTGTTTGCATAGTCTCTGTACATATCTTGTATATCTATTTCTTAGAATATAATATGTTCCAAGAGAAACTACACCTATGGAAGAACAACAAGATAAGGAGTGTTGTCATTATGACTACAAGACAGACAATACACATGAAAGGATGAAGTACATCAAACAATTCATGTGGAAGTTATTACATAAGTAACAGCTGCAAGATCAGCCGAAATCAGAATCAATCTTGAAGAAACCTAGAAGAAGTAAAAACAGAAAGAAGTCAGCAATCAAGAGGAAATTGGAGAAAGACATATGACACTTTTTAGAAGGCAATAAGGATGCAGACGGAAGCATGGATTATGTTAGATGGAGGGAGTTGATTATATACTTCCAAAATAAAAACATGCACTCATGCATGAAACAAGGATTAGGAGTGAGCTAATCCTATGATCCATTGAATATGATGAAGTATATATCCATGGTAGCAGCCATGAAAAGAAGTACATGTTCAGTTTGACTTTAGAAGAAGTCTTCTTCGAAAATAAACCTTAAAGTATCCCTAGTTGTCCATCCACATCCATGATCCTATGATGAAAGGAAGATGTTGGAATCTTCAGGGCATGGAATCTATAGAAAACTCCATGGACCTAATAACTAAAGAGAAGCATGAGGAAGAACATGAAGATTCCAAGAGAGAAAGAAAATTCAGAACGACCAGTCATTGTATCAAGGATCACAAGACTACTAGCCTGATCTGAACTCACTAAAAGCAATCAAGTAGAGGAAATGAAAGATAAGATGAAGAACAGTGTATGGAAGACTCATGAATGCAAGCATTGTGAAGATCCAAAACTAGAGGCTATGCCAGATCGAGGGAGAAGACTATGATGATTGTGTGTTCCAGTAAACCAGATATACCTCTACATGAGCCATTATATCGTTTGCAATATCCATGGGTTGGAATTGACATTGGATGAATGCAAAATTTGTTCTCCAGAATAATAGAACAAAAAGTGTATGTAGAGCAACCTCAAGGCTTTGAGGTATACCAGAAAGAGACCCTTGTATGCAGATGAAAGAAGATTTTGTATGGACTCAAACAACTTGGTGAAATGCCTCTCATTCACAGCAGAAGCGTGGTGAAAAATATTCTATGATAAAAGTCAAAATGGTTACTCAGAAGTTCAGGATGATGGATTGCTAATCCATGACAAACTCTCATGATGAAAGAAGAAGTGCCACATGGATGTGTTCTAGTTTGAGCCTTGCCATGATGTTATGAGCTAGCAGAAAACAAAGAAGATGAATTCAACTATGATATACTATAATGATCAGAGCTATATGAAGCCTTCAGAGAAAACCAGTGTTCCAGAAATTGAGATCAAGCATTACATTCTCCGAGAAAGTGGTTCTCCAATATATATCTCCACAGATGAGAAGATAAGAAGACATTTAGGTAAATCCACTATCCAGGATGAAAGAGTTTGCGTACTCAAGTTGGAGCTCGTGGAGACGTCTTCCTTATTGAAAAAGGAAGAGATGACTCCCAGGTTGGGAGGGAGCACTGATGTGTTATTGACTTATGGACAATCATTTTTCAGTTTGGAAAATAGTCCAGGATGAACAGTTCCTTTCCAGTTTGGAAAGAGGTTTGAGATTTCTGATGGACAAGCATTTTCCAATTCGGAAAATGATCCAGATCGAACGGTCATTTTCATAATGAAAATGGTTCGATGAATTTTTGATGTACCATAGACAGTGATTTCCCATTGTGGTTAACATGGGGAATGTTCTAGGACAATCTCTCTTCTTGACGGTCACTCTTAGTAGTGGTCAAGAAGATTGGTCCGCCTCACCGAACAGTCATTCTTTCGAAGCTCACAGTTGTGAGTAGTTTCGAAGAATGTTCTATTTTGGAGGTTGGTGCAGGATAGTCATTTCCTTAGGAAATGGTCCGGACAGTCATTCCCTAAGGAAAATTCATTCTCTCCAGGTTGCACTTTGTTTAGTGCCAAAGGAATGGCTCAGATAGGTGAATGGTCCAGGTTCAACAATTAGGGATAGGCATTCCCTGGGGAAGACTCATTCTCTCCAGGTTGCACTTTGTTTAGTGTCGGAGGAAAGGCCCAGGATACGGAATGGCCCAGGCTCAGAAATCGGGACAATTATTCTTCCTTGCTTGAGAAGAATAGTCTAGATAGCTCGTCATTGATGTTTTACCTTCTAACAAAAGATTCTCTTCCATATCTCACATATGTGAATGGAAGAATGGCCCAGATGATTCAGTTTATATCATAACAATGTTTTATGTGTAGGTTGATACCAAATGATATGATTGTTATGGAGACTGTGTGTCTCCGGACAGTAGATATATACTACGGTGGTGGATGTGTTCCACTGATTATGATTATATGTTACTGATCAAGTAACTGTGTGCTACTTGGTGTGGCAATGTACCACTGGATTGTAGTTGTGTACTACTATGGATAGACACAGTTGTGTTCTATTGAATGACATTATTTTTATTCCCTTGAAGACTATCAGTAGTGTTGGAAATGATTATCATCTAGATGGATGGTCAATGGACAGAGATTTCTGAAACGAAAAATGGTTCAGGACATTTATTCTTCTAGGACATATGTCCAGATTAGAAGAATGGCTCTTGTGTCACTTTGTGGAGTGAGCGACTTATCCAGCATCATATGTGATTACTCAGATGGAGTATGGTTTCGAGAGATGATGCAGCTGATGACATTGATAGTGATGATGGTGCTCATGATCTAGTCATGAGATAGTCTATACGACTATGTTTATGCTACCAAGTGAATGGTATGTTTGTGCTCAAAGACCATTACCTTCAATACCTCCCTAGCTAGGAGGGAGTGTTGATATTATGGTAGCTGCGGGAGGTATTTACCTCCATGTGTAAACCTGACGAGAATAGAATATTCCAGGAAGCAAGAAGAAACCCTAATTAGTTGGATAATGACCCTAGAAGATAATTCGGCTTAAGAGAATGACTTGTATTAGGTTATTAGCCTCCAAGAGAAGAAGTCGACTAAAGGAAATATTATATACTAAAGAATTAGTACCCAGAATGAGAAGTCGGCTCAGGCAGTTTCCTAGTTTTAGTATAAATACAGGAGGCAAGTCTTCAATTATGGCAGGCATTCTCATAACTACATAAGCAACACTTGTGCGCACTGCAGTGGCCAGTTTGTGCGCAAGCTTGGAGGAGAGATGTCGTTGCAGCTGCTGCAACTAGAAGATTTCGTTTTGGCTTGGACTTCTTTAAAAATCCTTTCAACTGAAACAATGGATAGGACACGGGGGAATCTCGGATCATTGCCCAATTTTCCTTGAACTACGAATTGGATTGGATAAGCCACCCAGTCCTTTCAAATTCAATAGAACCTGGCTCAGCGATGAAACTTTTTTAAAGTTGGTTAAGGAAAATTGGCAATATTATAACCCAGGAAGCAATGAGACGGCAGGTCTACACTTTGTAAAAAAACCTACACATTATCAAAGAGAAGACGAAGACCTGGGCACATCAGAAACTCCTAAAAGAGGATTTGGAACTGAAGGAACTAGAATCAAAATTAAACCTTATTTCAGAAGATCGGGGTGGAGGATTTGATTCAACAAATTCCAAACTAAGTCTGCTAAAATTGGAAGAAAGGAGAAACATACTACTAAAGGAAAAAGAAGGTACATGGAGATTAAAAAGCAAAGCCACCTGGCTGAAGAGTGGAGATGAGAACACAAAATTCTTCCAAGCATATGCAAAAGGCAGAAGGTGCATAAACTCAATCTGGCAGTTAAAGGATCAAGACAAAAAAAAGGAACATACCTTTGAAGGAATGGTGAAAATTGGAAAAAAGTTCTTCCAGGATCTCTACAAAGCAGAAAACAAGGCCACTATTGAAGAAGTGATTCGAATGGTACAGTACTTTCCGAGCTTTACTAGTGAGGAAGATAATAGAATGCTTATGGAAAAGGTAACACTAGAAGAACTTTAGGTTGTATTGAATAGTTTTCAAAAGGACAAAAGCCCAGGACCAGATGGATGGACAATTGAGTTCTTCCTGGGCTTCTTTGACTCTATTGGACAAGACATACTAAGCCTAGTTGAAGAGACAAGGCTTACTGGACAAATGCCTTTAAGTTTAAACTCAACTTTTATTGCCCTTATTCCAAAGAAGGACAACCCGTACACCTTGGATGACTTCAGACCTATCTCCTTGTGCAATTGCATCTACAAGATCATCTCCAAAGTCATAGCCAAAAGACTTAAGACTGTACTTTCTGACAAAATCTCCTTGGAACAATTTGGATTCCTAGAGGGTAGGCATATACACGAAGCAATTGGAGTGGCATAGGAATCCCTACACGACATAAAGACCGGGAAGCTAAAGAGTGTGGTTCTTAAAATCGATCTTTCCAAAGCCTATGACAGGGTAAGTTGGCTCTATTTACAATTTCTTTTAACACATTTAGGCTTTACAGTTCCATTTATCAGATGGATCATGTGTTGTATTACAACTGTAACTTTCTCAATCCTCATAAATGGGTCAGCCGCAGACTTTTTTAGATCTGAAAGAGGCTTAAGACAAGGCTTTCCACTTTCCCCTCTTCTATTTCTTCTTGTTACTGAAGGATTAAGCAAGGCTTTAGCAGCAAAAAAATGATCTGGGTTTTTTCTAGGCATCAATATTTCCAATACTCTTCATGTAACCCACCTTCTCTTTGTAGACGACATCCTTGTCTTCTCTGCTGGAACTAGAGGGGAAGCTGACATTCTAAATAAAACTTTGAAACTCTTCTCCAAAGCTATAGGAATGATAATAAACGAAGGAAATTCTACTCTCACCACCTTTTGTCTCTCAGAAATGGAAAAAAGTCGATACAAACTTCACTTCCCTTTTGAAGAGAAAACGATTGATGAAGGACTCAAGTACTTGGGATTCATTTTGAAACCAAATGATTACAGAAAGGAGGATTGGTCTTGGATACTGAAGAAATTAGAAAAAATGTTATGTTCATGGAGCCACAAATGGCTTTCCAGAGCTGGTAGATTGGTACTAGTAAAATCAGTTTTGGAAGCCATCCTGGTCTTTTGGATGTCTCTGTTTTGGATCCCAAAAGGAACTTTGGAGGAAGCTAGAAAACTCTCTTTCATATTTCTGTGGAGTGGAAAGAAAGATACAAATGTGACTCCTTGGGTAAGATGGAAAAGGATTGCAGTCCAAAAATATTTAGGCAGTTGGGGCCTAAAAAATATACATGTTTTCTCCAAAGCCTTAGCTGCTAAAGGGGGTTGGCGCCTTCATTCTACAAATAGTCTCTGGATAAAGGTTGTCATCAAAAAATACATTGAACCAGACACCTTGGAGTCTTGGATCAGAAGAACTCAGAAAACTCTCAGAGGTGCCTCAACGATTTGGAAGGCAGTGATAAAATCTTTCCCTGTAATAGAAGGTGGTCTTGCTTGGAAGGTAGGAAACGGACTCTGAGTAAGGCTAAGGACTGATCCTTAGACAGGAAGCGAAGGAAAATGCTTACTCTCAGATCATTTACTAGCCACTTTAAAGAAAAAAGGATTGAACTCCTTAAACTCACTTGCTGACTAGCCCTCCACTACCTTTTGGGCTCAAGGGTGGAAAACTGCCTCTACTCTTAATTTAAACACTAATGATTCAGTAGAATTGGAGAATTATCGAATTGCCCTTTTTCGTTCACAAATCAAGATAAGAGAACAAGAAAATGAACTGGTTTGGGACAAAAATGAGTCTGGTATCTACACTCCAAATGAAGATTATTCATAGCTAATGCAAGAACTCTCAGAAGCTGAACCAGTCTGGTGGTGGAAAAAGATTTGGAAGATCAATGGTCCTGCTAAGGAAAAACTCTTCTGGTGGTGTGTGCTTTCAAATAAAGCCCCAACCTAGGATATTTTACAAAAAATAAATTTTGCCGGACCAAGCAAATGCCCACTGTGCAAGACAGAGAGAGAAACGGCACAACATCTCTTTCTTGAATGCACTTATCTAAAATTGGTCTGGGTAGGAGTTTCATGCACTCTGAAATTCTCTTTTCAATGGGAAGGACACACCTTGGAACAACCCTGGAAGAACTGGTGGGAAAACTCCTCTAACAAAACTTACAGATTACTCCATTTACTGATCACTTGGGGAGTATGGCTAGTAAGAAATGAAGCCATCTTCAAAGATGCGACTATTTCTCATGAGAAAACCTCACTAAACAGTCTGTCAATTTTCTCTTCCTTTCCCTCAAAAGAAAGAACAAAGAACAGAGTAATAAAAGAAGTATACATAGAAAAATCCACACCTTGGGGATTTTTTTACGGAGCTTCCCAACACTACACATGTGGAGGAGGAGGCTTACTATACCTCTCAGACACACACTACTTCACTTTATCTTCTAGATTGGGAAATGGAACTAATAACTATGCGGAATTAATGAGCCTCAAACTTCTCATGGTTTTTTCCCTTGAAAAATACTACAAAAAGTTATCAGTTTTTGGAGACTCAAAAAATGTAATAAACTGGATAAATGGAACTCAAAGATGCAATAATATCAGACTTGCCAATATTGTGGAAGACATAAAATCACTGCAGAATTTTTTTTACTTCTTTTCTTGTCAACATGTCTACAGGGAAAGGAATAAAGAAGCGGACAGGGCTTCGAAAAAGGGCACATACATGGAGATGGGCCACTGGAAGATCACAGAGTCCATAAACGAACAAACACAGGAACAACAAAGAACTTTTTTGTAAATGAATGTAATTCTACAAGATTTTGGATACAAAATCTATGAAGGATACTATGCAAACTGAGGACTGTACTCAGTACACTGTAGCATTACAGATTTTTTGGGAATGACTATGTAAAATCCCACGGGATGNTGTCAATTTTCTCTTCCTTTCCCTCAAAAGAAAGAACAAAGAACAGAGTAATAAAAGAAGTATACATAGAAAAATCCACACCTTGGGGATTTTTTTACGGAGCTTCCCAACACTACACATGTGGAGGAGGAGGCTTACTATACCTCTCAGACACACACTACTTCACTTTATCTTCTAGATTGGGAAATGGAACTAATAACTATGCGGAATTAATGAGCCTCAAACTTCTCATGGTTTTTTCCCTTGAAAAATACTACAAAAAGTTATCAGTTTTTGGAGACTCAAAAAATGTAATAAACTGGATAAATGGAACTCAAAGATGCAATAATATCAGACTTGCCAATATTGTGGAAGACATAAAATCACTGCAGAATTTTTTTTACTTCTTTTCTTGTCAACATGTCTACAGGGAAAGGAATAAAGAAGCGGACAGGGCTTCGAAAAAGGGCACATACATGGAGATGGGCCACTGGAAGATCACAGAGTCCATAAACGAACAAACACAGGAACAACAAAGAACTTTTTTGTAAATGAATGTAATTCTACAAGATTTTGGATACAAAATCTATGAAGGATACTATGCAAACTGAGGACTGTACTCAGTACACTGTAGCATTACAGATTTTTTGGGAATGACTATGTAAAATCCCACGGGATGAAGAAGAAAGAACCACCCGATATGAAGAATGTAGACATACTATATCACAAGAATACATCAAAAGGTGTATCTACAAAATGTAATTTTGATTATCATAATGAAAATTACACTTTTTTCTGAGGAAAAAAAAAAGGTTTGCGGGTTTCCAGACTTGCGGTTTCACTTGTTATTATTTTTAAGGCCTCTACCACCAAAATACACCAAAAGTTATGTGACCCTCATAATGACCCTTAAATGGAATCTTCTACATATCCTTTACACCGCGGGTTCACGGGTTCCCAAACTCGCGAACTCATCCTCACATTTCCTCCATGCCCACCACCCTGCTATTGTATATCCATTACCTTTGTCACATTTCTCAAGATGTATTTAATGATATTCCTATGGAAAGTAACTGCTAACTGGATTCCGAAAAGGTCATTATTTATTGCCTAATTCTTGAGGTAATATCATTTAATTATATTAATTTCTCCATCGAAAAGGACTTAAGTCATAATACTGAAGAAGATTATATTTCAACACTCGAATAAATTATATGCAAATTTCGCCAGCTACACTAAAATGGCCATGAGAAAGCAACAATTTTGTTGAGACACACTGAACTTGTTCGCACGAGAAGACTAAAATTTTCATTGGTCAAGGTCTTATTGGTATTTCACAACATTGCCTCTACCAAAAAGAAATGAAAATAACACTTGGACATTAGGTATTGCTTTAGCTGGATGTGTTCCCGAAGTTTTCAATCGCAAAGACATAGTCTCCTGGAGCGTCGACAAGTTTATTCAAAATCGAAGGGTAATTCTATTACACAACAAATCCCATATCTCTTTAGCGCCTTCAACTTTCGAGAAAATGTTAAAATTACCAGAGCCAACTATTACATTCAAATAATAAGAAGCTAGAAGTTTCCTTAAGGATAAAAAAACATATTAGAGCTTCTGCAAGAATACTTATAACATCCTTCAGCAATGCCAAAGGATATATCCAGAATTCAGGTTGGTTCATTGAAAAATCCCTTCCAAGAAGTAGCATGGATTTTTACTATAATTACAGGAAAAGAGTCTACGAAAACCATTCCATGGTTGGCTCTTTATAGATCTTATATTTTACAATCCATGAACAAGCAATTTTTTATTGGGGAAAAATTATCTCTAATGAAATTTATTCGAAACTATCAAATTTTAAAGACACTAAGAATTTCTACATGGCCTCCTACTTGATATTTTCTATTAATTACTATCATATCTTCAAGAGATTGAATATAGGGAAAAGGGCAAATTGTAATGTTGACCCCGTCACAATGTGGTATCAAGCTCTATGGAGGCAAAAGGTTGCTCACTACTTTTATGAAGTATATAATGAATTCATCTTTGTCTTTAAGAAGTTGGTATTTGGAGAAAATACATCCAGATTGTCACAGGAAGCATTAACTTTTTTGAATAAGAAGGGGATTGTAGAAGAAATGGAAAAATACAATATTATAAGGATTTATTGCTCTCATTAAAAACCCCTTTATCTTCCTTACTATGTTCCAGATAGATTATTTGTTATTGAAGTGGAAAGACAATACAAGTCCTAGTTGAATTTATTCTATGAGAAAAAGAAGAAGCAATGTATCCCGCTACTTTGGAAGGTCGACGGATTGTTTCTAATAGGAACTGCTAAAATTGATGAATATGCTACACAATTTAATCAATATAACATGAAATTTTCAAAAGAGATTAAGGGTTTTGACCCTAATCATATTTTTCGTGATCAAATGGTATCAGTTGGATTCAATAATACACTTATTAATATTTTTTATATTTGGATAAGAAGAAGGAGACAACCATGATGCTCCAACTGAATGTATTGAAAGGAAAGCAGGTGATATTGAAACCATCATAAGTACCACAAACCAATATCAATAGAAAGGAAAAAACTCTAATGAAAAGAATGATCAATCTCCTATTATTTCCCAAAAGAGCACCCTATTTAAAAAAAACACTCAGTCTACAACATTTCAAGAGAAAATGTATTCAATGAATAATTCAGATGATGGAGGTGATAAAAAACCTTCTCAGGGAAAATTGGAAAAATATCATAAATTGCAAGTAAAAAGAAAGAGGACTAATTCCCATCAATAAATTGAAGAGCACATACCTGAGAGCGAAATCCATCTCAAAGACATGGATTTAGAAGTTGATATAAAGAATATCCAATTCCCTAATGATGAAGAATGAGTACAAGAAAATATACAGCCTATGGCCCAACTCACTATTCAAGACGAATATTTTTCAGAAGAAGAGACATTTTTCCATACATAATGCTTTATTTGATAAAGACTCAAGAAAATTGATTTTTGAAGGAACCCTTTGTTAAAATATTGTAAATTCAAAGAATATTCTAATTATATTTGAGCTATTATCTTATATATCAAATCCCCTTTTGTGGATTGATCATGTCGGGTCTTGTATAAGACCAAATCCCATTTTATGTATTGGTCAAACCATATTTATATGGTGGTATTTGTAAAGTCGGCCCCTAGGGTTTATAAAGAGGTTCTAACCACTCTTGGAATAAGTCGGCCCTACTAAGTGAAGAAACATAACCCTAACACCTCCTCACTAGTATTTATAAGTGAGGATGGTGCCTCATTTGTTCACTCACTCACTCACACTTCTAGTGTGCATATTTTTAAGGAAGTTGTAGTTGCAGGAGGAAGGAGAAGAGAGGCGCATGCTCAGTCCTAGTTTATTCTTGGTGGTTTGGTCTTAGTCTTGGAATTGTATTGGCAATCTATTATTGAGGAAGTTTTTACTAGGTTTTCTCCCCCGTGAGAGTTTCCTAGGATAAAATGTTGTGTACCTTGTGATTGTGTTTCTTTCAGTGATCTGCCTTATGTTGTTGTTTTGGAAATGCATTGAATGCTCTAGTAAATTGAAAATAACCTAATAACAACATTAAAACTTAACACCCTTTCAAGAAATAAAAAGGGCAACACTTGTTATACATTTAACCTTAATAACATGCTTCCATCTAGAATCACTACGATTCATAAGGTCATAGGAGATTCTCTGGATGTTTCAATAGATTATATGGAAGCTGAGAATGCTAGAATTAAAGAAAGGATACAAGAATTAGAGTTTACTTTAATGCCTCCAATATTAGCCACCCTTGTTGCAATAGTTCAACTTGACAAGAATTGTGAGAAAAATCCAGAGTCAAGTATAGTATTAAAAGGGACTTCAAGCTTATTTGTTGCAACTAGACATTGTGTTGAACAAAATATTAATAAAAGAATGTCTCTTATTTTAAATACATGGGATCTAGCAAGTATCTTTGTTTCTCTTGGTTCCAATATTCAAAATACTAGAGAATATTTGAAAGATGACATTGAAATGATGAAGGATTTTTCAAGGATGGACTTGTTACATTCATTATGAAGGTCTCAACAATGACTGAATATGAAAGAAAACAAGAAGACTTACCTTCTCAAGATCAAATAAAGCAATGAAAGGCATGTTGGATTCAAAACATTAATGTATTAAGGGAATTATCAAATGAACTCAATGATGTAACATCCAAAAAGATTGCAACTTATTCTAAATTAATTGGATTAGATCTTGCAGGAAACATCATTGAAGTAGAAGATCCAAAGCTAATCTCAAAATTGATTCTTCAAACAAGACAACAATTTGAAGAAATCGTGGAAAAATTAAAGAAATTGTCAGCAAAGAAGTTCAATAGTATGATTGAATATAATGAAGATGATATTGATAATTGGCTTGTTGAATATGCCAATAGAAATGAGGATATTGAAACTAGATTGAAAAATATTTCAATTGACTATAGAGAATATGAAAATGAATTGTTCAAAATCAAAGTCAAACAAGAGGTGATTGTTGCTCCTTTGCGACAATATATTTAAGAATGGTTAAAAAGGGCTTTGATCAAGATTATTGAGGGTTCAACGGAGGTAGTTGATACTGGTCATATAACCGCAACAAATAAAGATATAAAAGGTGCATCGACAAGCAAATCAACATAGGAGAGATTCATCACAGTCCATCCTTGCTCTTGCTTTGATTTAACGAATCCATTCTCTTCTCTTATTTTATTTTATGGTACATGAGAGCCCCAATCCCAATCCTTTCGGACAAACTCTTTAATTTTTCATCATACTGTAAAGACTTTACATTTTTGAAAAAATCTCAAAGAACCAATTTGGGGTTAATTTTGATTGTATCTTTGAACTCTAAGTATTTGAGGATAAAATATTTGAAATTGACTCATCAAAATCTTATTTTGATTTCAATGAAAAACTCTTTTAAGGTTCTCTAATATATGGACCATTTGTTTTCTTCCTATAAATGTGATCAAAAATATTTTATGAATGTGATGCATGTGAGATCTGTTTTCCATTTCCTATAATATATAATTTGTATATATAATTCTACCAAATTTACATTTTATAAGTGAAGTTTCGTGGTCCTTTTCTCAAGGAACTGTTGGTGTATATTTAAAAAAAAATTATCTTAATTGAGCAATAAATATTTTGGAGTTTGCTGTATATAACTCTCTCATTTTTATATATCATTCGAAATAATTCAAAGAAAATATTTTAGAAAAAACTTAGAGAGGAGTACTGCCTCTATAAAAACGTAGGGGGATTTATATCCTTGTGAGACTGATGTTTTGGTCTAAACATACTCAAACATCACACTTTTGGTGACCATATTGGGGAGCCATTTATTTTCAATATATCTGAGGTCTTGCTTCATATCTGATTGAGGAATCATAGTCTCCATGGTTCAAAATTTCAAAAGAAGATTCAAGAAAATTGTTGCTTGTTCTAGATGCATGGGATATATAAAAAGATTATTCATAAATGTTTGAATGACCTCAAAAATATCCAAGAAGCAAAAAAGATTCAGGAGGGTGAAATCCATGGTGATTCCATTGAAAGAACTTGTAAAAGTCTAGGCAATTCCATCGAAAGGATTCAAGAATTTCAAGAAGAATTATATTATGACTCCTCTGAGGAGTTTCTTTCATACACTACAAGGAAAAGACCCTCTAGCAGAGGTTTTTGCGGAAGACCCTATAAAAAAAATCCCAAAAATACGTTTATACTGGAGGCTAGAGGTCAGAGGTTTTAGCGGAATTTTTTTCACATTGCTTTTATAAACACGGAGCGCACTTGTGCATTTAGAACAATGGTGCACCAGTTCTCTAACACATGTTGCACCCTGGTAGGGTTATTTTTGTTAATGTTTAATCCATTATTATGGTTCTTTGCATTTCAATAGATATCAATAGCATAACACAAGATCACTGAGAAATACACAATCACAAGAGACACTGCATTTATCCTGGGAAACCCTCTAGGGGAAGAAAACCCAGCAAAACTTCCTTATTATAGATAGCCAATACAATGCCAAGAGATAACTCAAGATAATACAGAAGATCCTCTCTCAAAGATGCGCCACTCTCTCTCTCTCTTCTCCAACTGC
>SNQJ01S0009046.1:562797-574139 GCA_010110895.2 Picea sitchensis
ATGCAAGCCACCTTCTTCTTTTCCAATGATGATTGTTTCATTTATGGTCTCTCCTTTAGCACGTTGCCTTCTGCAACCTTCATTATAGCTTCCTCGGGGTTATTACCTGTGACCTAGAGCAAGGTCAACAAAATAGCAAGCAAGAATAATATCCTTTTGATAATATAAAGCAATAGCACAAACAATCATCACAATAGCTCCTTTAGAGCTATTACTTGTAACTTGTCTGAAGCAAAGATTAAAGGTAAGGAATACAATATGAAATGAGGTCAACACTCTCATAGTGTTGTGATCAAACATTCCTCCAAGTCACCCTGGAACTAACACACGAGATTCTTCCTAAAGGAGGTGTTAGTTGTATCAAACAAATGATTATGTTAAGCATTTACCTCTATATGCTCACGTGCTATCAAATATGATATTTTACAAAGACTGTTATCTCAACTATAGTCATCAACTTGTCATGTGTACCTTTGAATCTTATTAACTTGATTAATAAAACCTAGAGCCTTGTCCTCAGGAATGAGTGCTTTCTTTTCTTCCGAATCTCCTTCACTCAAGATGACGAGTGCTTTCTTCAACCTGTTTTCTGTACTAAGACACTATGCTACCTTGACAGAAGGTTAGGTTAGAGAATAAACTCTATGATCTCTACTTTAATCCATCTAATAATTTGATCATAGCTTCAACATAATGTCATAACAAATAGATGCGCATCGGAATAATCACACCTGGGTTGCATCATTCCTCTGTATGTGTTGGATCTTGAGGTCCTTCTGGATCTATGGAAAGAGATCCCTTCTCCTGCAAATACTCTTTAAAGTTTAACCATTTAAACATATGTGAGTACATACCTCTAATGGCATTTGCAGGTAGTGGCACCATCTGGTAGTAGCGGTAATCATTACCAACTCTTAAAAACTTCAAGGGTGTTTGCAACTGGTGCTACGGCTGCAACTGCAACTAATACTGCAACTGCAACTGCAACTTAGGGTTTTATGAGGAAACCCTAATTTTTCAAACTTCAAATTTTGAAATTCAGATCCAGGGGATAGATGCTCTGAGCTGAGGCGAGTGAGCTGGTGCAGTCAGAATTTCGAAAATCCAACTTTTACCCCCTCAAACTTGATCTGCGGATTTCTAGACTGGTGCTTCTGGATTTCTGGTACTCTGGTACTTCAGGTACTTATGGTACTCTGGTTTTCTGGTACTTTGTGAAACTAGGGTTTCACTTTCCAGGAGATCTAGCCACTGAAAAGGTGCGTTGAAGGTGCCAAAATGATCCTTGAGGGAGGGTGCACTTTTCTAGATGGTTTTAGGGCTGAAATACCTCACCAACAAAAAGACCTAATTTGCATGTACGACAACAGTGACGTTTTTCACTTTTCTCTTATGAAATATGCTCTCTTCAGCTTGGCTCTGATACCATGTTAATGTTTAAGACATTATTATGGTTCTTTTCATTTCAATAGATAACAATAGCATAACACAAGATCACTGAGAAATACACAATCACAAGAGACATAGCATTTATCCTGGGAAACCCTCTAGGGGAAGAAAACCCAGCAAAACTTCCTTATTATAGATAGCCAATACAGTGCCAAGAGATAACTCAAGCTAATACAGAAGATCCTCTCCCAAAGATGCGCCACTTTCTCTCTCTCTCTTCTCCAATTGTTGTTCTGAAACTTGTCTCTCAATGAGCAAGTGAGGTGTGTGTCTAAGTGAGGCGCTAGCCTCCTTATTTATACAAATCTGGCATGTATGAAGTGTCTCTTCACTGGAAGGGATGACTTCTCAAACTGGGTGGTTATAACCACCTTTATTATATTATGGGGCATCTTAAATATATTTTGGGGCCGACTTCTTCTTTTGCCTATTACAATTACATTATGACCAATCCGCAAAAGGGGATTTGGTCCTTTTACAATAGCCAACATGATCAATCTACAATGGGGATTGATCCAATGAGTAATATATCAAATAATAATAATAATACACTTTGCAATTACATTATTTCAACAATTTTTAAAAATATATATATTCTGGTGCGCTACTTAAATACAGACACATTGGTGCTCTAACACATGGCACACCATGGTAGGGTTATTTCAAAAAATATACTCCAGTGGGCTCTTTAAATACTGACGCGCCAGTGCTCTAACAACATGGCGCACCGTGGTTGGACTATTTCAAAAAATATACTATGGTGCGCTATCTAAATACAGACACATCGGTGTTTTACCAAATGATGCATCATGATAGGGTTATTTTAAAAAAATTATTGCAGTGCGCTACTTAAATATGAATGCACCGGTGCTCCAAGTTTCTCTTCAAAATAGCACACCGTGGTAGGGTTATTTTTTAAAAAATATACTTGGTTGTGCTAGGTAATACAGATGCACCGATGCATCTAACAATCGAGCGCACCATAACGGGGTTAAATAAAAAAAAATATCGGCTACAAAAATTCATTTTTACCATTTTTCAGTGTTGCAGAGTTCTCAAGTACTTGTGCAAATTTTTCCACTCTCAAATGCCTTGCCATCGATGTTTCCCTTGCTTGTCTTCCTTCTATTTGTTGCTCAGTGCATGGCTTTCAAATTTTTCCAAACGGTGGGAAATTTTGATTTTTTGGACTACGTGCCAACCATGCCTTCCCGACGAGAAAATGTCCAGGTAATGTATTTGTTTCTTTATAACTTAAACTCTTAGCAGATTAAAATTAGAAATTTAGTTAAATTTCCACTATTTAAAAAAAATAAAAAAAATTGCTTGGTGCGTTCGAGTTGTTTGGCTCGCACCGCAGTCGGTGTACCTTGAAAATTTACAAGGTGCACCGAAAAACAATGTCAAAATTGTTTTTTATGACAATACGTTTGTAAACATTAATGCACTGGGGCATAAGCTTATCGACACACCACATAAAATAATATAGCTAATTTTTGGCGGTGCGCCTAATTAACATTAACCCATCAGGGCATTATGTTAGAAGACACACCACATAAATCAGATATATTATTTTATGCGGTGCATTGGTAAATGTATGCATCGGTGCATTAATGCTTACACAACGCACCGCCATAAAATTTGGTGCACCCTCAAAATTTACAGGGTGCATCGAAAAACAATGCCAATTTTTTTATGGCGGTGTGTCTGTAAACATTAACGCACCAGGGTGTAAGTTTACAGATGCACCGCATAAAATAATATAGCTAAATTTTGGCAGTGCGTCTAATTAACGTTAACACACTAGGGTGTTACGTTAGAATACGCACTACATAAATCGGATATATTATTTTATGTGGTGTGTTGGTAAACATATGCACCGATGTGTTAATGCTTACACAAAGCACCGTTGTAAAAAATTAGAGCATAAATGCCTAAGTACCATAATTATAATTTTTTTAAAAATTAGTAGTGCAGAGCGTCACCTTTACTACAAAGCATCGGTGCATGCCAGGAAAAGAATACACACCGCAAAAATATTTTTTTTTAAAATTGTTTTACATTTGTTTAATATTTTAAGTTTTTATTATTTTAGGCGGCGCGTCTGATAGCCTGCACGCATCGATGTGATAAGGTTATACAATGCATCACATAAAATAATATAACAAATTTCATACGGTGTGTTATGTATTTCTCTGTTTCTGGCAATTTTCATGAGTATTTCATTGTAATTTCTCTTCTTTCATTTTGTTCCGAATCAGATGAATTCAAGTAGAAGCCTAAGTGGATTGAAAGGGATCATTATGATAGCAATATGTTGGATAGAAAGTTTGAAAGAATACTTACTAGATCTCAAAGTTGTATTGTGAATTATTCACTTATGTCACAAGTAATGAAGATGGATGAACCACAAAACTACACAAAAGCATCAAGAAAGAAAGAATGGAATGAAGCTATGGAAAAAGAATTAAATTCCCTCGTGAGGTATCATACTTGTGACTTGGTCAGTTTACCAAAAGGAAAAGATGTAATTGGTACTAAATGGGTTTATAAAACTAAGTATAAATTAAATGGCATCATTTATAAGTATAAGACTCGTTTAGTCGCAAAATGCTATGCATAGTGGGAATAAATTGATCATACTGAGAAATTTGTTCCAATGGAAATGATCCAGATTTAGGAGCGGAACGAACTGATTAATAGACTGAATATAATAAACACAGAGATAGGAAGAATAACACAAATATCCAGTGAACAATATCTTCTATTAAATAAAGAAATAGGTTGAAACTATAAAACTGCAGAATTGAAGCTTGCTTGAATGGTGGTAGCTATCTCTGAGAAGAGATGCGGCTTTTACGCACATCCATTTGAGAAGAATGGATTACAATGAGGCTCCATATGCCCTTTTCATATTTCTCATGAATGCCAAAACCCTAAACATTCAAAAACCTAAACCTAGAAGGTGAAACACCAAAAGTCATGTTGGCCCTATGCGTAAGTTGGTGTAATTTGGTACCTCAACTTCCTAGGGTCATAACTTTTGCATACAAACTCTGTTTTAGGCACGTGATAGCCCGTTGAAAAGGTCTTTCAGAGAACTACACATTTCTTCATCAGAATCTGACTCCGTCTATAGTTTGATTGTGGCGAGTCAAACAAACAATGTTTAGGGCCCCAAAACAGCCCTGAAAGTAAAACAAGATGTGTTGACATGAAAACATACAAAATAAGCCAGTTGGATTAGGCGAGAGGCCACCCGTATCCACCTGGAGAATGTGTCAGGCTTCAGACAGCCCCAGAAGTGTATAACTCACAATTATAAAGCAGTACAGAAGACGTGTTGAACAAAAATGGACACGAGGAGCAAGTTGGAATAGGTGGGTGGCCAACAATATCCACCTAGATCAATCCTCCCCCCCTTAGGAAGAAATGGTCTCCATTGCATTAAGTTCCCCCATCAGGTGAGGAAGCTTCTGATGGATTTTTTCCCAGGTGAGCCACTTGCCTTGGTGTAGGAGTTGCCCTGCCTTGACAACCCGATAAAGTTGGATCCTCTGATGGCGAGTGCCCTTGACCTGTGTGTCCACAATCTGATCAGTGGATGCTTGTTCCATGCATTCAGGGTTGAGATCTGTTGGTGTCATTTGTTTGGCGATCTGAGAGGTGTCCAATAACGGTGGAAAATATGGTCGAAGGAGGTCCACATTGAATATTGGATGCATACCAAGGAAGGGTGGAGTGTTGAGATCAAAATCATTGCTACCCACAACCTTGGTGATAGTGTAAGGCCCATAACGAAGTGGGAAAAGCTTCCGATGGGGCTCGGTGAGACGCTCCTTCTGCAAATGTAACCAGAATTTATCGCCAAACTGAAACTAGTGTGGTACCATGTGTTGATCATGGCGTTGCCTGTACTTAGCATTGGATTTCTGCAAAATCTTCTGGACATGTTGGTGGATGTGTTGAATCCACTCAATGAATCTAGTGGCTTTGTCGATCACAGACTGATCAGGGGAAGAGTTTGTATGTGCGGTGGCAAGAGGAAGTGCAACATCAATGGGTCCCAAGGGTTAGAATCCCAGACCCACCTGAAATGGGTTATGGTCGGTGGAACTATGGAAAACACTATTGTAGTTGTGTTGGACATATGGAAGACTCTCATCCCATGTATGGGGATGCTTAGCATTGTACATGCGCAAGATGTGCACAATCATCTAATTGACGACCTCAGTTTGGCCATCGGTTTGGGGGTGCAAAGCAGTGGATTTTGTGAGCTTGGTGTCCAACAGAGACCAGAGACTCGACCAAACGGTGTTGAGGAACCTATTGTCGCGGTCGGAGATGATGGTCTGTGGTATCCCAAAGTGGACCCAAACTCGTTCGAAGAAGAGATTGGCAGTCTCTGTCACTGTGACATTCTTCTTACAGGATGTGAGGATGGTCATCTTCAAAAACCGTTCAACGACCACAAACACGCAGTCATTTCCATGCTTGGTGGATAGAAAACCAGACATGTAATCCATTGAGATGGATTCCCACGACTTCTCAGGAATAGGAAGAGGGGTGGATAATCATTGCTTCTTGATGGTTGGCTTAGCAATGGCACAGGCAGTGCAAGATCTGATATACTTGTTGACGTCCTGTCAAAGTTTTGGCCAATAAAAATGTTTCTGAAGAACGGACACAATTTTCTCTCGGCCAAAATGTCTTCCCACCCGACTGTAGTGGGATTCCCAAATCAGCTTTGCATGCTCGCTTGTAGGAACATAGAGATGGCCCAAGTGGCATAAGAGTTTGTCCTGAATGTGAAAATCAATGACAGTGGCGCATGTACCCAAGAGATGATATGTCGTAGCGAAGTTCAGATCTTGTTGAAAAAGTTGGGGCCACATCGATGCTTCATGTCCACAGGACTGGAGCACAGTGGTGAGTAAAGCCACAGGAGGCCGACTAAGGCAGTCAGTGACACGATTGGAGATACATGTCTTATACTTGATGTTGAGATGGAAATGTTGTAGGTAGGTGGACCACTTATGATGGCGGTTGTTTTGCAATTTCCCATGTGTCTATATGAACTGCAGAGGCCTGTGATCAATGTGTATGATCATCTCTTTCCCCATAATGTAATGTTTCCATTGAAGGCAGGCTTGTACAATGGAATACATTTCCTTGTCATAGGTGGGGTACTTTCGGACAGTATCGAAGAGTGTCTCACTATGGTATGCCATAAGATGCCCATGTTGAGTGAGAACTGCGCCCACATCATAGTCAGATGCATCAGTCTCAATCTCGAATGGGTGTTGCATATCGGGAAAGGAGAGTACTGGAGCTGAGCACAAGCGATGTTTCAGATCATCGAATGCTCGTTGTTTCTCCTTCCCCCATATGAACTTGGCCCTACCATGGCCCTTGGTCACCTGGCTGAGGGCCCATGCAATATGGGAGAATCCCAACATGAATTGTCAGTGGAAATTGGCTAGACCCAAGAAGCTCTGAAACTCGGTCAGTGTGGTCAAGGCTGGCCAGTCACGGATGACTTGGATATTCATTGGATCAACATGTACCCCATGTTCATCAACAATGTAGCCCAGGTATTGGACCATGTTCATGCCAAACGATCATTTTTCTAAGTTGACATAAAGCTTGTGTTGTCATAGAGTGCTCAAAACCTGTTGAATATGTCGCATGTGCTCCTCCCACGTTCTGTTGAAGATGAGTATCTCATCCAAATATACTACCAAAAAGGAGTTGGTGAAGGGTCTCAATATATCATCCATCAACCTCATGAAAGTGGCTAGTGCATTTGTTAAGACAAAGGGAATGACTAGCCATTCACAGAGACCTTTTTTAGACTTGAAGGTTGTCTTCCAGACATCAGTTGGTTTGATGGGAACCTGGTGGTAGCCATACTTTAGGTCAATCTTGTTGAATAAATATTCCCCCTTTAGTTGGTCAAGAAGTTCATTAATCCTGGGAATGGGGTAGCGGTTCATGACTGTGATTTTGTTTAAGGCTCTGTAATCAATGCAGAGTCGCCAAGTACTGTCCTTCTTCTACACCAGTATAATTGGGCTTCCACAAGGGGAGGAGTTGGGTCTGATGTGATTCTTTTGAAGAAGCTCTTGGATCTGACGCCTGATTTCGTCATTCTCCATCAACGAGCGTCAATAGACTTTCCCATTAGGTAGAGGTGTGTCGGGGGTCATATCAATGGGATGCTTGACTTGTCAGTGTGTCGGTACCCATGTAGGTGAGGCGAAGATGTCTCTGTATTCTGCCATGATCCCATCCAATTGCTTCTACTGCAAAGAGAGGCGTTGTGTAGAGGCCACGGATGTGGCAGAGACCTTCTGCTTATTGTGAGCATGGATCATAAAGAAGATGAAATTCCCAGTCTGTGAAGTGACCTTACAGCATTGCTTAGCAGATATTAAAGAAATAGAAGTAGGCGATACCACCTCTGGGATCTTGTACAATTGTCTACCCAATGTAATAATAACACTGCAGGGTCTAGACTCATACACAACATAATGCTTCCACAAATATGGTTGTCCTAAAATAACATCACAAACTTCAAGCAGAACAATATCACACAGTACCTCATCTTTGAAAGGCTTGATGACGTAGGGCAAATGACATTGTTGGTTGACGCGAAGATCTCTTCTTTGATGAAGCCAGCCAATGGTGTAGGGTTGTGGGTGTGGTGTCATTGGCAGGTCTAGCCGTTGGATGACCTTATTTGAAATCAGGTTCTTCTGATTACCGCTGCCGACAATGAAATGAATCGGAGCCCCCTTGACCCACGAGTAAAAGAGGCGTTCCCCTTCCTCTAGTTCTTCTAGTTCGCTTGGATGGACTTTGGTGGTAGCGACCGTGGCACTGGGTTCAGCATCGATAATTCGCTTCCCTCCTTCATGATTTGACTCGCAATAAAAATCAACGTTTGACTCGGAAGCCTTCAGCTCGGCCACGAGGGACTACTTGGAGCGACATTCGTCGATGTTGTGCCAAGGACTTGTATGGTACTCACACCATTTTCCTATGTCCTTCTTCGTCTTTTCGTTTCCCTTCTTGTGTTGCGGCTTGGATGGATTTTCATGAGGGCGGCCATAGCGAATTGGTCCTTTGTTGTGTGGGTTCAGGTTGCCTTTGCCTTGCTTCGGCTATGAGGGGTTTGCAGATCCAAACCCTCGTCGTTTCTGCTTAAATTTCTGCTCAATCTTGACAGCGTATCTATAAGTCGTGCCCAACGAGGCGATGTCCAGGAACTCCATTTATGTTTGAATGTATTGGTGCAAACAACCACGGTATTTGAGCACCAGATGACACTTAGAATCTTTGATACCAAATTTGGTGCGTAGGGTATGGAAAATATTGGTGAAGTCTGGTACTATCTGGTCCCTTTCTTGACGTAGGGTGGCCCATCTGGTGTACTGGTCCTCGTAGCTTCCAACAAGGTAGTATTTTTCTTTAATGGCATCCCGGAAGGAATCCCATGTAGGGGCCACCAAAAAAATTGCAGATTCCTCCACAGCCCTTTGCTCAGAGTAAGTATCCCACCAGCCTTTCACATGGGGAATGACCTTGAGGAGTGCAAAAGTGATCTTTACCCTCTCGGAAAAATTGTGGAAATAAAATGGATTTAGGAGCAGAACGAACTGATTAACATACTGAATACAATAAACACAGAGATAGGAAGAATAACACAAATATCCAGTGAAAAATATCTTCTACTAAATAAAGAAATAGGTTGAAACTGTAAAACTGCAGAACTGAAGCTTGCTCGAATGGTGGTAGTTATCTCTTAGAAGAGATTTGGCTACTATGCGCATCCATCTGAGCAGAATGGATTACAATGAGGCTCCATAGTCCCTTTTCATATTACTCAGAAATTCCAAAACCCTAGACATCCAAAAACCTGACCCTAGAAGGTGAAACACCAAAAGTCATGTGGGCCCTATGGGTAAGTTGGTGTAATTTGGTACCTCAACTTCCTAGGGTCATAAATTTTGCATGCAACCTCCGTTTTAGGCGCGTGATAGCCCGTTGGAAAGGTATTTCAGAGAACTACACATTCTATTGTCAAACTTTGAATTTGTCTATAGTCTGACTATGGCGAGCCAAAAAAACAATTTTTAGGGCCCCAAAACAGCCCTGAAAGCACAACAAGATGTGCTGACATGAAAACATACAAAATAAGCCAGTTGGATTAGGAAAGAGGCCACCCGTATCCACCTGGAGAATGTGTGAGGCTTCAGACATCCCCAGAAGTGTATAACTCACAATTATAAAGCCGTACAGAAAGACGTGCTAAACAAAAACGGACACGAGGAGACAATTGGAATAGGTGGGTGGCCACCAATATCCACCTGGATCAGGAAATTTGGATAAAACCAAAATGGTACTTGCATTGGTTGCATAGTATAAATGGACAATTTATCAGATGGATGTTAAATCAACTTTCTTGGATGGTTATGTGAAAGAAGAAATTTATGTAGAGCATCCATAATGTTTTGAGGTTTCGAGTAAACAACATTGTGTTTACAAGTTGAAGAAGACCACGTATGGTCTCAAGAAAGCACCAAGAGCATGCTATTGTGGAATTCATAAATATTTTCAGAATCATTACTTAGTTAAAATTTTATCTGATCCCAATCTTTGTATTTTTCAGTCATTATAGGACATTGTGATAGTTTCCTTATATGTTGATGATTTTATCTACATAGGGAACAATGATGAATTACTTGAAAAGTTTAAGTCACACACGATTGCTCAATTTGACATGACATTTCTTGGTGAGTTACATTATTTCTTGGGTATTGAATTCTAGCAGAAGGAGGAAAGTATTTTCATGTCAGAAGGCAAGCATAGTTGGGACATTTTGAAAAAGTTTAGAATGTTGAGTTCTAAGCCAACGACAACTCCTTTAGAAGTCGGGTTGAAGTTATATGGACATGATGACTCCAAATCAGTTCATGTTATTCTATATCCTTAATTGGTTGGAATTTCGATCTACTTAACTACAACTCGACCAAATATATCTTTTGCAGTGAGTATGGTATCGCGATTTATGGCAGAACCCAAGGAATTGCATTGGGAAGCAACCAAGAATATTTTGAGATATTTGTGTGGTACAATTGGCTATGGTTTAGTGTACAAATCTACAAATTATTTCAATATGGATTGATGAAGAGAAATCAAGTTCAGTGTATTCATTTAGCATGGCTTCAACAATAATTGTTTGGAGTATTAAAAGGTAACCTACAGTTTCTCTCTCCATACCAAAATCTGAGTATAAAGCTGAAGCGACAACATGTGAAGCAATGTCGTTAGGAATAATTTGGAGGATCTATATGAGTAGTAGGAACAACCCACTCAATTGATATGTGATAATTAAAGTTCTATTCAAATGACCAAGAATCAAATTTTTCACAAGAAGACCAAGCATATTGGTATTCAATGTTCTTTTCTTTGAGATTTGGCTCAACAATGTGTGATCTAGATTATGTATACTCATTATGTATATATTAAAAATAACTTTTAATAAAATACTAATTATGTATATATTAAAAATAACTTTTAAATATATTTTTATTAAAATATATATGTGAGTAATTTTTTTTTTAATGTATATGTATTTATTAAAAATATTTTTTTAATAACTTTTAATAAAATTATACCTTTTATTTTTTACCTATTTATTTCTTTATTAATATATTAATTAATAATACTTTAATAATTTATCACATTAATATTTTTAATGATTTATTCTTAATATATTAGTTTATTAGTTTATTATCACTTTATTAATGTATTAATGTAATACATTATTACATAAATACTTTAACAATATAATCTATTAATTAATGAAATAATAATTTAAAGAATTA
>SNQJ01S0009046.1:577647-596493 GCA_010110895.2 Picea sitchensis
GTGGTTTTCTCCCGATTTGGGTTTCCACGTAAAACACTGGTGTACTGTGCATGTGTGTGATTGTTTATTTGTTACTACTCATTATTGGATAATAATTCTACATTGATATAACATTTGAAGAAAGAGGATTATAATTACGTTATTACTAATTCACCCCCCCTCTCAGTAATCCAACAAGGAGAACATTGGTGAGCTAAAGATCTCCTTCAATGAGTTTGCAGAAACCCTAATTCTGGAATTTCTGCAGAAATTGGCGAAACCCTAGGGCCAAAATTTTAAAATGCTTGGAATGTCACAGTGAGAGTCTTTGGAGATGCACTGGAGGAGGCCGTACTCTCCTATGCCAAAATTATCCGCAACTTTCAAGTGTTTAAGGGATGAAACACCTCATAAAGGAAGGTCGTACAGATTTTCTGGAAACCCTAGGAGGGTCATACGATTCTGCATAAATGAGAGGAGAATTGTAGATGCTTGTGCAATGGGTTCTTCAAGACCTATGCTTTGATACCATGTTGATTTTTCATTAAGCTAGGTTAAGCATGAAGTTCATTCCATTTTACCATTGAACTTAACCAAGAAGGATAGTTCTCCAAGTAATGACATTTCAAATTCACTTTGAATCATCATCTTTGCTCAACTTGCAAAGATGATGAAACACCATGATCACAAGATCACAAGAAGATCACAAGAAGAAACACCATGCACAAGAACACAAGAAGTATATTGGGAAACCCTTCTCAACAAGGGTAGAAAACCCAACCAAATCCTTTGTTATATACTTCAAGAGAAAGACATTCACCACCAAGAAAGACCTAGCACGTAAGAGGGTGCTCAAACCATAGAAGACTAGCACCCAAGAGAGGTGCACACATTTTCCCAAGTAGATGTACTTGCTGAAATTTCCAAACTCACATGGAAGATATATTTCCACAATGGGGATTTTACTTTTACTTATACTAACCTAAACCTGTCAACTGAAGTGTCTATTGGCTCAACAGAGCCGACCTCTCTAAGTCACATTATAATTATTATAATAATTATTATTATTATAATTAATATTAACTAGATTAATTATCTTTTACATTTATTATTAATCACTTTAAGGTGGGGCCGACCTATACCCTTTACATAACAATTAGGGTTACAGGCAGGTATGACTATTGAACAATATATAGCAAAGGATCTGATACACCCACTAGTGCTCATCAACTAGGGGCACATCCATAGGGATGTCATATCTCTGGTTCATTGCATTACACAGAAGAACTAGATCTTCACATGTTCACATGTGCTCGTCCACAGGCACATCCACTCTACAGATCTTCATTCCCACTACCTCACACAGGAGAATCATCTCAAGTCTTCTCGTCAACTCTGCTGCTCTGACTATTGAACAATATATAGCAAAGGATCTGATACACCCACTAGTGCTCATCAACTAGGGGCACATCCATAGGGATGTCATATCTCTGGTTCATTGCATTACATAGAAGAACCAGATCTTCACATGTTCACATGTGCTCGTCCACAGGCATGTCCACTCTACAGATCTTCATTCCCACTACCTCACACAGGAGAATCATCTCGAGTCTTCTCGTCAACTCTGCTTCTCAGAGGAGGATATTACATCATCGTCATTTCTATTCACATGACGATGCACCCAACACTTTGGAATTTCACACGTTCACCTTATGCTCAGCCACAAACACGTCTAACTCAACAGATCGCCTTTCCCACTGGATAATCATCTGGAGTTTTTCTCAACTCTCTGAATGGAGGAGGTTATCTTTACATTCCTAGCTCTGTCTCAAGCAGGAACCACGTACCCTTATTAGGGGCTTTCTCTTAGGTTTGTAAGCTGAGAGAAAGACTCACATAGCTGCAATGATCCACATCTCACAGGTTTGTAAGCTGGACAATGTCTCACATAGATGCATTCATCAACAGTTGGCACGTGTGGCAGTTTCTGAGGGGTTTTGATCCCTAACATTTCACTTTGTAGGCCTAGCATTCCAAGAAGGGGCCCAACGTCACCCTAGGAGGGGCATGACATGAGCCCTAAAAGATAAAATTAGGGTTTTAATTGTCAATTTTTTGTAAAACTGGATTTTTGATGTAAATTGGCCATGTCGGCCTTTTTTTACCTAAAATGTAATTAAAGGTCAGTTGTATTGTATAAACAAGGGGAAAATATCTTGTATTTTTCATCATATTTCACTCACACAAGTGTAAGGTCTGAAATTTGGCCTCTTTTAAGGCTTATTCGCTTAATTAAGTGGTGCACAACTTTTGGAGGAATCTTATCTTGGTGTATTTTTGCATTTTCATGGTGGAAAGTCTTCAACTAGGGTTTGTGGCTAGATTATTCTTGATGAAGTAAGTAGAAATTTGCAATCCTTCTTTATTTTGAATGGTTATGGTGTATTTACTTGTTCATTTATAAGATTATGAAATTGCTAGTGTGAAACCCTAAGAGAAAAGCACATGTTATTGCCCTTTTCTTAATAACTCTTCACCTATTTGATTTTGCTAGAAGACACCTCCCTTGAAGGATATACTAGAGCCCTACCTTAGTAGAACTCTAGTATTATTGCTTCATTAAGCTTTCATATTTTATTTCAATCTTGACCTAAAGAAGAAGGAAAACGCTAGGGCCTAGGGTTGCCTACTTCCTAGCACCTTTTCCTTCTAGGGTTTTTGGATTTTGAGGCCTTAGGTTACTAACACCTCAACCATCCTCCCTCTTCCTTTAGCTCACCTATTATCATTTTTGTTTTCCCTCTAAGATTTTTCGTTGCAATATTGACTCCATTTACCCTAAAAGGCACTAGTTCATACCTTGCAAGTGATTGATTGATTGAAACAACTCTTAAACCATTTATTCTAAGACCTATACAACTACTTCTAACTTTAAATTAGACTAACCTGCTAACTACTTTGTTGTTGTTGCAAAAGATTGCTACAACCATCTATAACAACAACAAATTCATCTTGAAATAAGTTTTAAAGCTAATTATATTGCCATCATTGGTTCCGACAATTTACTAGCATTTTGTCAAGTTTATGTAATCATTTATGGTCATTTTTGAAGCTTTATTGAGGCATAACTGTGAAGCTATTGCTATATATACATTGATGTTATAAATACTTTTGTTGCTTCAACTTTTATATCAGCTTGTGCCTTTTTATCAATGCCTATAGTTTTATGAAGCACTTACATCATATGGTATTTGCAAATAGTATTTTTCTTGTTGTCTTGTTCTGGGCAGGTACATTTAAATATTACTTTGCTTCATCTTATTAAAACTTTTGGGACTTTTTGATCAAAGTGACATGTGAGAGGGGTGGGACTTTCTTGATACTTTTACCTTAGCCTTCTCAAACGCCCAGGTCACTGGGGACGTCTCCCTAGGGTACTACCCTAAAGAGAAAGAGGTGTCTTGTTTAGGTGACAGTGATAGGACAACCTCCTGTTACGCCAATTTAGTGTTCACTTGCCTTTGGATTTTGTGAAAGTACAGATTGCGTGATAACATTTTGGCGCCATTGTCAGGGACCACTAAGTAAATTTTCCTCGAGACAACATTTTTTCGGTAAGCCTTTCCCTCAAAGCCTTTTATCTTATAAATCTTACCTGGCGACTCCACTGAGGGTGATACCTTCTTTTCCTTTTGATGAGCCCTAGAAGGATTATCTAGTGACTCCACTAATGACAAAGCCAACCATGGCTTCTCAATGGGACCCAAGAAATTTTAAACCCTTGAATATGAGTAAAATCTCGGGTTACATTCGGAAAATGCCTATGAGGTATGAAAAATGGATCCCTAGATTCACTGGTAGTGACAAAGAGAATGTTGAGGACCATGTGTGTGACTTTTGGGCCTTCTTTCAACTCCATCCTATTAGTGATGATGTTGAAGATATGTAAATGAATCTTTTCTCTGCCACTCTTCATGAAAACTCTAGGATATGGTATGATGCCCTCCCTGATGCTAGTATTACATCCATGGATCAATTAGAAAAGGTCTTCCTCAGGAGATGGAATGTCAAAGAGGATCCTAGGATGTTGCTAAACAAACTTAATAATATAGAGAAGAATGAGAATGAGATTGTTAGGGAGTTCCATACCAAATTCCAGAAGATATTACGATAAATCCCTAGAAACCATCATCCTGGACCTCGGTTCCTCATTTTTCTTTATACCAAGGCATTTTTCAAGACAATCAAAACTTCTTCTTGATATAAGAATGCCAAGGAAAATCCAAGAAGCTTATGACATTGCCACGGAAGTCAAAACCAATATCTTGTCATCCAAGGTAGAACAATCCTTTGTTCCAGAAGTCATGGTGTGTGAGCCCAAAGATACCCTATATATTCCCAAGAGAGTACCCTCCCTTGAGACCTATGTTCAAGAAACCCTGAAAGCTTTAGAACAAGACATCAGTCAACAAGAGGTTGAGGAAGGAGATATTGATGAAGGTTACCAGTACCATGGGGATGAACAAGAATTTAATCATGCCTCTAGAAAGGATAATGAGGACCTGGTTGAAGAGATAGAGCATGAAGATATTAAACATGATGAAGTATTGACTTGTGCTCCTCCCTCTAATGAAACCATGCCAAATCCTATTTTTCCTGCACATGAAGAAGTAAATACAGTAAGTTATTTTCCTTTCCAAGAATCTGATGATGCTTTATTTTATGATTTGAAAAGTGAAGAAGTGTTAGGGGAGCCCTTGGATGTTTTAAACACTCCATGTTATGATAAATTTGATGACTATGTTGTTAATATTGATGAATTCATACATGTCGAAAAGCGTAAATAGGATGTGATTGGATATGATGGGGATCCCATTTACGACATTGAGGGTCATGTCCAAAAGTTTCCTTTACAACTATCATATGAGGTTACTAATAGTTTTGACATTTGGAAACAAGGAGATGACATGATTACAAACTTTTTTGAGACACCCAAGGATCCCTGGTGTTATGTTCTCCTAATGATTTCCGGTGATACCTTGAGGATTTTGATGAATATTCCTTTGAGCACTTGGATTTATTCCATGAAGAAGATTATCAACCACCGTTGTGCTCGGATATTGATAAAGGTGAGGACATTTCTTTCCCAGAGAAGGATCCTTATGACAATGTCTTCCATCTCCCTTTGACTATTTTATCTCGTCGTGTCACTAAAGGTGTAGTTGGGAGGGATGCCCTTTGTCTTAAGTTTTCTCCGAGGCGAATCTTACCTGTAGAATTCAAGGGTAGGTTGAATACCTCAAGAAGAAGTTTTTTATCTCAATATTCCAGCCTTCCTTTAAGAAATTGTCAGTCATCCCCTAGGTTCTTGCTAGTTCCTTCCCAAACCTCAGATTGTGAAGACATCCAAGGAAGCCAACCTTCAGACTCTTTGAATGAGTCTATTGAACCTTTGATTTTGCATGATCCCTCTCTGAGATGGATTGAGCACTTTCATAAAGGTGTGAATTGGCATGATTGTGTCCCTCCCTCCCGCCTCCATGAGCTAGACTTTACGATTTCCGATGATACAATATATTTTCCAACGCATTTTATTTTTGTGCTTGACTTATCATTATTTTGGTTTATGATGAAGCACATAGGCAGGTATTAGGAGACATTACTAGGATAGTTTCATTGGCTATTTGACTACACCTAACATTCAACCAATAGGTAAGTAGAGGTAAGTACGTAGGAATTTACATTCATTGTATATACCATTTACATATCATGCTAGAGTAGTGTAGTTGTAGTTTCATTTCTATTTGTACATATACTTACTTGTATTTCATTGTATCATACATGAGCCATTTGTGATATCACCACCCCAAAAGATTATTGATCATTTTTGTTGAGATCTAGCAAGTCACATGTCATACTAGATATGTTGAGGTTCTCATGCGCTCTACGGTGAGCACATGTCCCCGAGTTAGAGCCAGATGTTATCCCCTATCCTAGGTATAACTAAGGAGATTATGTCTTGAGGCCCACAGGTCCTAGACATGGAGCACCTAGATCCATATTGATTTGAGATTGGCCCTGGAGGGCCCATATTTTCTTCATCACCTCCCATCTATCAACAACAGCAACATCCATCCCATCAGCGTGGTTCTGAAGTAACAACGGGTCTTGCTCCATGAGGTAATGAGTCCGGGTATCGTGGTATGTGTCACTATGATTCTTAAAACATTTGAATATATGTATTGAATTCTCTTTTGCTTCATGATGTTTGCTTCGAAATTATGCCTTTTAATTTGTCCATACCTGGGGGAATGACATAGTGCCCTAGTAAGTTGGTTCGCTTAGGGATGAGTTGCCACTATGTGGGTCTATGAAAGGTCATCATCCATTCCTTCCATATTTATCACTTTTCATCATTTTCCCTTGCATCTATCCCCTACATTGGTTTGGGCATTGGGTTTGCCAAGCTAGTAAGGGTTGTACCTTGCCTTGTGGGAAGAAGGGGCTAAAGGCCCAGAGGGTAAAAGTAGTTGGCAAAAGTTAAAAGCCAAGATCAAACCTTGAGATGCTTCTCCAGGGATCCCCGAGAAAGCAATAAAAGAATTCTCAACAAGAAAAGGAGGGGACCCATAAAATAAAATAAAAATCAAGACCTAGTTGGTGGATAGGGGGTGTCATCATGATCTAGCCTATTAGGTCCATGGGCATGTAGCGATATGACACTACTATTCATCTGGTCACCACTCTAGGGTAGTGGCTCTTGGTGGCATAGCCAAGAGAAAGGGGGTCTCATCACGATCCAACCTTCTCATCTCCGTGAAATGCTTGTGGGTAACGTTGTCACCACTGGTCACCAGGCCAAGGCAGTGTCCTCTAGCTATTCTCTTGAAAGAAAAAGAAATAAGACAAAGAGTAAAAAGGCATTGAATGGGATGGGAAACACTTGCATACATGACAAGGTGCAACTCACCCTCTATAGAGGCACCCACAGGTAAGACCTACATTTCCTTGTTATCATTGCACCCCTTGCCCAAACATCCCCTACACCATTTCATGCATTTACATGACCTAGATTTGTCTTCACCTGGAAACACCCCACACCTGAGGAGGATTATCCCAATAGGACATCCTGAGACCCTCTCCAAAACTGGCTTGTTAAATAGCATAACGCCTTTGAGCATTTGTCTGGGTAAAGGGGGGTTTGATGCACATGTTAGGGTAACTTGATTATTAGATGTTATTGGCATTGCTATGATCCTTGTGACTTATGATCCCATGGAGGGCGTGCTTGTTGTTGTTGCAAGACCATGCCCGATGGACAGGTACATTTGGGGAGATGATTAGCTCAGACCTCCATGGGGATAAAATCCCACCATATGAATGTTGAGACCCCAGCCAGGGGTCGAGGGATACCTAAGGCTTGCACCAAAGAAAAGGGAGAACGTTCCACCAGAGGCACTTTGGCCCTTGAAGGCTCCTGACGTCATCATTATGAGCCTTGACGTCATCCAGTTGGGGTGTTAGGCATGAGGATTGTTTGGTTGGCACGTGTGGCAGTTTCTAAGGGGTTTTGAGCCCTAACGTTTCACTTTGGAGGCCTAGCGTTCCAAGAAGGGTCCCAATGTCACCCTAGGAGGGGCATGACATCATCTCTAAAAGATAAAATTAGGGTTTTAATTGTCAATTTTATGTAAAACTGGCAATGCCGACCTTTTTTGACCTAAAATGTAATTAAAGGTCACTTGTATTGTATAAACAAGGGGAAAATCTCGTATATTTTTCATCATCTTTCACTCACACAAGTGTGAGGTTTGAAATTCAGCCTCTTTTAAGGCTTATTGGCTAAAATAAGTGGTGCGCAACTCTTAGAGGAAGCTTATCTTGGTGTATTTTTGCATTTTCATGGTTGAAAGTCTTCATTAGGGTTTGTGGCTAGATTATTCTTGATGAAGTAAGTAGAAATCTGCAATCCTTCTTTATTTTGAATGGTTATGGTGTATTTACTTGTTCATTTATAAGATTATGAAACAGATAGTGTGAAACCCTAGGAGAAAAGCACATGTTATTGCCCTTTTCTTAGTAATTCTTGACCTACTTTACTTTGTTAGAAGACACCTCCCTTGAAGGATATACTAGAGCCCTAGTAGCACTCTAGTATTATTTCTTCATTAATCTTTCATATTTTATTTCAAGCTTGACCTAAAGAAGAAGGAAAACATTAGGGCCTAGGGTTACCTACTTCCTAACACCTTTTCCTTCTAGGGTTTTTAGATTTTGAGGCCTTAGGTTACTAGCACCTCAACCATCCTCCCTCTTCCTTTAGCTCACCTATTATCATTTGTGTTTTCCCTCTAAGATTTGTCGCTGCAATATTGACTCCAATTACCCTAAAAGGCACTAGTTCATACCTTGCAAGTGATTGATTGATTGAAACAACTCTTAAACGATTTATTCTAAGACCTATACAACTACTTCTAACTTTAAATTAGACTAACGTGCTAATTACTTTCCTGTTGTTGCAAAAGATTGCTACAACCATCTATAAACATAAGAAAATTCATCTTAAAAGCAAGTTTTAAAGTTGATTATATTGCCATCATTGCTTCCGACAATTTACTAGCATTTTGTCAAGTTTATGTAATCATTTATGGTCATTTTTGAAGCTTTATTGAGGCATAATTGTGAGGCTATTGCTATATATACATTGTTGTTATAAATACTTCTGTTGTTTCAGCTTTTATATCAGCTTGTGCCTTTTTATCAAAGTCTATGATTTTATGAAGCACTAACATCATATGGTACTTGCAAATAGTATTTTTCTTGTTGTCTTGTTCTGGGCAGGTACATTTAAATATTACTTTACTTCATCTTATTAAAACCTTTGGGACTTTTTGATCAAAGTGACCTGTGAGAGGGGTGGGACTTTCTTGATACTTTTACCTTAGCCTTCTCAAACCCCCAAGTCACTGGGGACGTCTCCCCCGGGGTACTACCCTAAAGAGAAAGAGTTGTCTTGTTTAGGTGACAGTGATAGGACAACCTCATGTTACTCCAATTTAGTGTTTACTAGCCTTTGGCTTTTGGGAAAGTACAAATTGCGTGATAACATTTTCGCGCCCTTGCTGGGGACCATTGAGTCAATTTTCCGCAAGACGACACTTTTTCGGTAAGCCTTTCCCTCAAAGCCTTTTATCCTATAAAGCTTACCTGGTGACTCCACTGAGGGTGATTCCCTCTTTTCCTTTTGATGATCCCTAGAAGGATTATCTGGCAACTCCACTAATGACAAAGCCAACCATGGCTTCTCAATGGGACCCAATAAATTTAAGCCCTTGAATATGAGTAAAATCTCGGGTTACCCTTGGAAAATGCCTCTAAGGTATGAAAAATGGCTCCCTAGATTCACTAGTAGTGATGAAGAGAATGTTGAGGACCATATGTGTGACTTTTGGGGCTTCTTTCAACTCCATCCTATTAGTGATGATGTTGAAGATCTGCAATGAATATTTTCTCTGCCACTCTTCATGAAAACGCCAGGAGATGGTATGATGCCCTCCTTGATGCTAGTATTACATCCATGGATCAATTAGAAGAGGTCTTCCTTAAGAGATGGAATATCAAAAAGGATCCCAGGGTGTTGCTAAACAAACTTAATCATGTAGAGAAGAATGAGAATGAGATTGTTAGGGAGTTCCATACCAAATTCTAGAGACACCTCCCTTGAAGGATATACTAGAGCCCTACCTTAGTAGCACTCTAGTATTATTGCTTCATTGAGCTTTCCCATTTTATTTCAAGCTTGACCTAAAGAATAAGGAAAATGCTAGGGCCTAGCGTTACTTACTTCCTAGCACCTTTTCCTTCTAGGGTTTTTGGATTTTGAGGCCTTAGGTTACTAACACCTCAACCATCCTCCCTCTTCCTTTAGCTCACCTTTTATCATTTGTGTTTTCCCTCTAAGAATTGTCGTTGCAATTTTGAATCCATTTACCCTAAAAGGCACTAGTTCATACCTTGCAAATGATTGATTGATTGAAACAACTCTAAACCATTTATTCTAAGACCTATACTAACTACTTCTAAATTTAAATTAGACTAACCTACTAACTACTTTGTTGTTGTTGTAAAAGATTGATACAACCATCTATAACAACAGGAAATTCATCTTAAAAGCAAGTTTTAAAGCTGATTATATTGCCATCATTGCTTCCAACAATTTACTAGCATTTTGTCAAGTTTATGTAATTATTTATGGTCATTTTTTAAGCTTTATTGAGGCATAATTGTGAAGCTATTGCTATATATATATTGTTGTTATAAATACTTTTGTTGCGTCATCTTTTATATCAGTTTATGCCTTTTTATCAAAGTCTATGGTTTTATGAAGCACTAACATCATATGGTACTTGCAAATTTCTTGTTGTCTTGTTCTGGGCAAGTACATTTAAATATTACTTTGCTTCATCTTATTAAAACCTTTGAGACTTTTTTATCAAAGTGACCTGTGAGAGGGGTGGGGATTTCTTGATACTTTTATTCTAGCCTTCTCAAACCCTCAGGTCACTCGGGACGTCTCCCTTGGGGTACTACCCTAAAGAGAAAGAGGTGTCTTATTTAGGTGATAGTGATAGGACAACCTCATGTTACGCCAATTTAGTGTTCACTTGCCTTTGGCTTTTGGGCAAGTACAAATTGCGCAATAACAAGACCTTTCAACAATTGACATAACTTTGCCACAAGAGCCATACTGAGACTTTTGATGGCTGTTTGCGCGTGTAATTGGCTGACAGTTCACTTCACACATACCCAGGTCAGCATTGTATGCATTGTACTTTACGTTATGGAAAGATGCCATGTTTGATTGGGCGAAGCTAATATCAGATGCACTTTGTTCTCAGTAGGCCAATTACTTAACTGTTCAAAGTTTTTATATGGAAGCATATTTGGTTTTTGTAATTGCTTATTGTAATGTATTTGATATTCTCCCTATTAAGGCAAATGTAGATATACATAATGAACCAATACAATTCTTGCACCCTGTATTATCTAAACATAAAGAAAGATATGGTTTTTCATTGTTCAAGACAATTTTGTTAAATAGTTCAAATACATGTTGGTTGGGAAAGAACCCAAGAGAATAACTAGGGAAGCTGAGCAATTTCCGAGTGGAAAAGGCGTTTGTATTCAAGATGAAAACCATACATACATCTAGTTGTATGGTTGCCAAGAAAATCCCCTTCTACTTCTTACGTTTGTATGCAATATATATATATATTGTCGCACATGTTTGTCGATGGTATAAAATATGGTGCATTACATTTGCCAACAAAAGAACATAGAGGTATAGCTTCCACACCTCCGCACAGGTGTATCCCACACACAACAACATTTAGTCTAATAGTTATCAAGCGACGAAGGTATTGCTCGTTCCTTGTCTCTCCTTTTATCTCTCTAGTTCAAGTTTAGCGAGATCTTTTAATATCATAATGTTTTTATTTACTTTATATATTTTATTTTTCTACTCATTTTACACAATCACTATGAGTAAATATTTTTATTTATTTTATACATTTTATTCTTCTACTCATTTTACATGATCACTAGGGTTGTGTTAATTGTAACATATCAACTTTTCTAATCACTATGCATTTCAATGTAAAGCTAAGCAAACATACACTTAATCATGGGACCCATTACATGCACATTACTTTTCTTAACTAGAAAGAAAATTCATTTCTTTGCTCAACATAAAATGATTTGTTTTTACCACCTATTACCGTGTAAAGTGTGGTTTTTTTCAAAGTATAGTTCTTCTAATGTCATAATATCTTTCTTCTTTGTTTATATTTATTTCAATATTAGTCATATTATTTTATTTTAATAGTTTTGTTGTGGTCCAAATGTAGACCATGTTCCAATTTGAAGAGTGTTGCGCCCTGACAAATTTTGCTCAAACCCATAAGTAATAGACAACATATATGATTTAACATTTTTATATGCAAGTATATTCTCAAATATGATAAGTTTTAATGTATCCATACTATTAAATAGGGACATGACAAGCTTTAATATTTACACTTCTTGATTTAACGTTTTTATATGCAAGCATATTTTCAAATATGAGAAGCTTTAATATATGCACAATATTAAATATGGAGATGACAAGCTTTAATATATGTAAAAATGTATTTTGCTAGGCATATGCATATATACATAACAATATTCTATTGTTGATAACATCAAGGACTATTGGAGTAGGTCTTTGTCTATGCATAAGTGCAGACACTTGTCCATAGTTGTGTGCGACACTTGTCCATAGTTGTGTGAAAACATTTCACATTGCTTATTGCACATGCTAATATCATATGCTAACATGACATTGAACAATTCACTTATTTACATTGCTTGAAACATATGCTAACCCCTGCATTGAACATTTCACTTATTTATTTACGAAGATTTATCTTTTTGCTTATTTTTACAAAGTTTTATGCTAAGTGTTTTTAATGCAAATAATTTACATTGTTTTCCACATATACTAACACCCTCATTCAACATTTCATTTATTTAACTTTTACTCAACATTAAACAATTATTATTCTTAATTTTTTAATTATTATAAAGTTCTATGCTAATTATTTTTACTATAACATCAACAATAATGCTATTTATTTTATTTTATTGCATCAATTATCTTTGGACAATTATGAACTATATTTAAACAAGTGGGGTTGCGGAGCAACAAGTCCCTGCCAAGAAGGCAGAAAGCATGTGCTCCTTGAATCCTACAAGCTTATGTGGGATCCTCCGGTGCTCTCTATCTTGAAAAGCATAGGCCAATTTCAATTGAAGCTAGTGTAATCCTGTGGTGAAGAAAGCCATAGGCGATTGCTCTAGTTGCCCCAATGATATTAAGCATTGTTGTCGACTTAGTTCTTGAACCTATGTTTCAAGTGCTTTGATGTGCCAAGAAGGCAAAAAGCATGTGATTTGATGTGCGCCTGAAATTGAACCCAGAACAAAGAATCCACTTCACTCTATTGCTTTTTAAGTAAACTTAACGACCAAAGTATGTTTAACTATGTAGTATAATTGATAATACGCACCCAACAGAGTGGAAACCCTTGTTTGCAAATGTTGCAGCTGCTTGAGAAACTTGTAAGCCAAGATCAAGTAAATTTACATTGATTATTGAAGATATCCTTCCATCTCTTCTTCCTGTTGGTAGATTGTACTGAGGCCTTAGTAGATTGTACTGAGGCCCTCTTGCATGTCAATCAAGTTAAAACTTTTAGCATTGTTGAAAACTAGTTGTTGAATGAGAGAAACTAGGTGCAATGAATAGAAATTATCAATATTCAATGTTTACTGTGAAAATTTAAAGAGCAATGAAAAACATGCTACGCGTGAAGTGAGAAAAACGACTGATAAATTATATATATAATTAAAAAATACAAATAAGAGAACATTATTTTATTGTATAAGTGTGTGAGGCAGTAACAATTATACATATCCTTCAATTTCGTTGTTTGTTATTGTCCTTACACCTTCCTTTTTAAGCCATGGACGCGCAGAGATGATGCTATTGATTTCTGCTCTCTACGACTGGTGAAAGCTTTTTCTTGAGATAATTGATCTGACTAAACTAACTCAACTCTCAGCAATGGAAGTTCAATGTTCCAATTTCCTTAAGTCATGAATTTCCTTGTCAATCCTTGGTTGCACCTGAATTGGGCTTCGGGAAAACCGACTCTACCTTTCATGCAAATTGAGGCCTTCTTAAGATCAAGTTTCGTGTTAAAATGATGTTACCCTTTCCAATTTTAATGATAGAATTATTACACATGTCAACGATTGGTAGTTCTGCACATGCAAACTAAATCGATCTGCTTATATTTAAAACCCCTCGATAATATTAAGGTCGCCTCTATCTCATGCTTGGTTCCTCTAGTAGTTACACTTGATTTACTATTGTTACAACGCCCACATTTATAGGGATTGTTAAAATTTGTTGAGTACAATTAGATGGTGGTGGGACTTTACTCCCATCTCGAACTAATTGTAATCTCAAAGCATTATTGAGGTTTGAAAGAAATAACCACAAATTTCAGTGAGTGTTTAGTCAGTTTTAATAATTTTTTATGGAAGTGTCTAAGAACGAGTATGAGAACGACTCTTTACTACAACATTTTTAGATAGAATCCAAACGATTTAAATTGCATCTAGTGGACCCACTGTCTTAGCTTCCAGCCTATGCATTATACGAGGAGAGTGATAACAATATTTTATTGGAAGCACTCGAGTTATCCTAGAATTTAATTATGGATAAATGCGAAATTGTGAAACATGTGTTTACGCGTTCAACACAAAAGTGTTAAAATTCAAAATAAAATGAGTATTTCAATGAGTGATAAATATTTTATGCACTTTCACAAATTCACGATGTAATATTGATAGTTCCTTACTTGTATTTTATTTAATAATTTAGATATCATAAACTACAAATTTAAAGAAAATAAATTGTGCTTAAGTAAACAAGGAGAAGGTGAATTGAGTTAAACTAATCTAATGACTTTTCAAGCGTCACCCTCCATGCACATTCTTGACATGTGTGAAATCAATTTAATCTAATAAATTTTTCGGCGTCACCCTCCATGCATAGTCTGGACATTTGTGACTCACTTTCCACATGTTCCAAATTCGTTATCTCTATACAATTGTCTCACATGCAGGTTGTCCCTGAAGCGAGGGGCCCGAGCGAAGTTGGAGCCAACGATGAGGCAATGTAGCATAGGTTCATTAGACAGTGGTTCCATCGGTTTATTTAGTGCATAAGCACCTAGGCATATGGATTTACAACATTTAGAATTTTAAGGTATTTGAGCATGATCAACATATTTTTGACTTCATGTCTAACACAAGTGTATTTGACACACAGGAAATTTATGAGGACATGGGGACTGATGCAGATCTTGAAAAAGAAGGAGTAATAAATCTGGAGACAAGCAACATTCCAAAAGGTATGGTAACTCTGGAATCTTTGTTTGAAATGTTGTTTAAAAGTTTAGATCTAGAACCTACCTCTCTCGGTGAAGAACCTAGTGAGACATTCAACTTAGGTAGCTTCGTCACCATTGGCGCAATCCATCATGTACGACTTGTTTGTCCTTCATATTGTGACGAAGGAAAATTATTGTGAGACATATTGTGACGAAGGAAAATTATTGTATGACTTGTTTGTCCTTCACCATTGGCGCAATCCATCATGTATTGATTCTCGTCCTGGACCCCATAAATTCAACTTTTCAGGATACAAAAACACTACTTACAGGCTCGGGGGATTTATAAATAGAGGGAAAAGGTAATGATAGATACGATGTCATCACAGAAAATCATTTGGAAGCAGTGGAACCTCTAAAACACAAGAAAACAAAAATGTATAGTTAATCTCCATGCAATGTAGGGCCGCTCCCCACAAGTACTATAGTTTTGCTCGAAAAGATACAGTTGGCAACATGTTCATGATCATTATCTGTTGTGCTAAAGCAAGATGGACAATTGATTATCACCTTTTGCTATCCCAGACGCCCAACAAAACGATCTATCTCCACTAAACCACATCTTTCGGTGATACCCTATTTTAACTGGTAATTCATTGAGATCGAATGCTTGCCTAAGACCATCAGGATTTTCAAAGAGTCTTGCCTTCACAACATTTTCTCTTGTAGTTGATGAGTAGTTATAGTGGAAATTAAAGGCCTTAATTCTAAAACCGAGTTGACATTTCTTGAAATAACACATAATACTTCCATATAGATAGGGAAAGAAACGTGGATAGGAGTGACCGAGGTTTACCATGTCGTTAGATCATATCAGTCATCATTTTCCCCAGTAAATTGTTTTGAGGTGTGTGAATGGTTTCTCAAACTACGTAAACAATGTATACAAGTAGAAAAATGTAAACTGTGATACTGACATAACGCCTCATAACGCCTGGGAAAAAAAAAGAATTGCTTTGCATAACGTGCATACCTTGCAGAGCCATTTTCATGAGAATAATAATAATACCCTGCAACTTGTTCATATCTTTCAACTAGTAATGGTAAATAATATTTTAATTTGAGTTTGAATATACAAATATATACTTCTCCACAAAATAGAGATATGGAGTTGATAAGGATTTTTCTCATTCTTCTCTTTCCTTGCATAGGAAAATTGCAGTTGTAGGAATATGAAGTTGCTCTTTCCCTGAACAGAAAAATTGCATGCAATACAAGGTAAGAAGAGAATTGTAGGAAAAAGAGGTAAGAAAAATATATATATATCTAAGTGAAGTATGGAGTGTTTTCTCTGTGCACATGCTTATTCTGTGTTTTCTCTTTGCCCGCAACAACATGCTGTGTCTTGAGTCTATGCATCCTTTTGTGTTGTTCCATCTGTTGACATGCCTCGGGTTTTTTCATCGATTAGCATGGGCATCTTTTTTCTGGGCTCGAGAAAGTAGCTTGGGAGAAATGAAGCATCCATATCTGCACGCTTTATCTGTTGTTGCTGTTTTAGCCGCCTTTTGAATCAGTCTCCTCAACTAGAAAGAAAATGAACTAGTCGAAATTGAAGCGTGAAGAAGCGATGAAGAAGCGTATCCGTTTCAACCAGATATTCTGCGGTTCATAATCAGAGCGAAGTTTAGGAGAAAAGGAACATGCTAGAACTTTTTGTTAGTGCTTCAAACATGCAATAGGTGCTCTTGTGACCATAACGATCTTTTGGTAAGTGCAAGTGATCTTGTGACCATGGTAATCTTCTCATGATCTTCTGACTGGTGAAGGCAGTGAAATTAATAATGGTCTTGCCATTTGCAAGGTGGTTTTCCATTTGCAAGGTGGTGTATTTAGCAACTATCACTTTGCATGAAGCAAAGCATGTGTCAATGTGTAAAGGAGTATGTGTCAATGGGATATGTGAAAAATTTGGATGTTGGATAAGATTGGGAAAATGGTATCACATTTAATGTCATGAAGTAATGCTAGACTTAGTTCTAGCATTACCTCACTCGGGGAAAATTATTCATCAAATCTATGTTAGAAGGTGATTTTAACCTAAGTTATGCCTTGGGAAGAGGCCAAATAAGACTTCAAACTCCAAACTTAAGCTAAATCCTTAAATTTTCAAAATAAATCATATGGATTTTCTAAAACTTTAACTTTTTTTCCAAAGGAAAATTATCTCAAAATTATATTATTATAATTTCATTTACAAAGCAGGTCCACAACAAAAGGAGATCTGACTATAACATAACAGCCCAAACAACCCCAAAGACAAAATAAGTGCTATGCTGAAACCCAAAAATTTAACTAGTCCCAATGACCTCATAGAGAGAAACTGAGAAGGGGAAAAGAGCGAAATTAAACATTAATCACATCTTTATAACAAAGACACTGCACAACTTCTCCTAACTATTGTCTTCGAAGATGTTAAGGAAGGAGTGAGAGCTTTCTTCTCCATTTTCCCAATGAACAACTGATAGTCTTCCTTTAGATTCTTTTAGAGCCCTCTTTGATAGAGGATCTGACTCTTTATTATGCTCTCTGTAGATATGTTGATAACTGATATCTCTGAATTTACTTGCCAGATCCAAAGTTTTTAATTTCCAGCATACAATATTCACCGAGTTGAGCTGGCCTTACTGCTTTATCCAGTCGATAATCACTTTCGAATCCCCCAAGATTTTGATTTATCTATCGACCAAAGCGTAGACAAAAGGAGCGTCGCCCACAAACCCAAGAGCTCCGCCTTTGTGTTGGTTCCTGCTCCGCAATTTAGGAACCATTTAGTAGTTCTTGATGCATGCGTCTTGAAAATACCACCTGCTCCACAACACTCTCCATTTGCTAGTGCTACTCCATCAAAGCAAGCTAGAGTGTAGCCATCTGCCAGATTAAATTCGCATACTCTATTTTGAAAAAACTTTGGGATTGCTAGTTGCCAAGTAAAAGTACCCGAAATTCTATGCACCACTCATCGGTAAGAAGGGGAACGCTCTTCAAAAAGTACCTTATTTCTCTCGATCTAGATATTCCAGCGTGTAATTGCTGCCAAGCTTGCTGGAGCCGATTTGTCTTTCATCCAATCCTTAAAACACTCACATACCCAGTAAAACTTTAACTTAAAACAATAACCGATTTGTCTTTCATCCAATCCTTAAAACACTCACATACCCAGTGAAACTTTAACTTAAAACAATAAAACGTTATTGGTTTTCCTTTCAAACTAATAAGAAAAAAAATCTATTACAATAGTCAAACTAATAAGAAAAAAAATCTATTACAATAGTCAAACTAATTATGATTAAACAATATTTTGATTTAAATGTAATCAATTTAAATATAATCAACCAATCGTTACATTGTAACTAGATACGCTGATCAGTTACAGGTCGCCGTCAAAACTACATGGGATTCCATTGGACTTGAAAAAGCCAAAATAATCGGGGGAGTGGTGGTGGACTTGAAAAAGCCAAAATAATTGTTCTGCGGAGTGTTTGGCACCCGGAGTGGGAGCGAAAATTACAACATGGGTTTTCATTTGAATTGAAAAAGACAAAAAGCAAGATTATTTGGTGGTGGCGGAGGAGGATTATTTGGTGGTGGTGGAGGATTATTTGGCAGGCGGAGGAATGAGCGGGCATTCCAGGCAATCGGAACGAAGTGGAAGGCAGAAAGAGAATTTTAGCAGTTTACCCACTCTAGGTAGCGAGAAAACTAGTCGTTGCTAAAGAGTATCCCGCTCCTGTATTTATAATCTTTTCTTGCTCTGGTTTCCCGTTGCCTGTGCCTGGAGATAATTCTCTTCTCTTCTTCACTAACT
>SNQJ01S0009047.1:31853-55827 GCA_010110895.2 Picea sitchensis
CTGATCACTCTCCTTTGGCTGACTGTCAGTTTCCTCCAAGATCATAAGTTTCATATGTTCAATTCTTCCTCCCCCTTTCCACCATCATAGAACCTGCTTATATAGTTTAGGAAGGGTCTAACCTCTTGAGTTATGTTTAGAACCAGTTGGGGACCTTCTCCTTAGATCAGGGATATTTTGATGAAACCGAGAATTTGAGCACAACTGCCTCCTAATCTCGAATGATTCTCCCCTTATTCTCCTCAACGGGATAACAATTGTCCCAGAATAGGGAGCGCTCCCTCAGAAAGGGCATCAGAGCATTATAGCGCTCCTGGTGAGCCTTGGGAAAGCGCCAGCGCTCTCAAGATGAGAAGCGCTCCTCCAGAAGGGCCTGAGGGGCGTTATAACGCTCCTTGAAGCATGGCAGAGGAGCGCCAACGCTTCTGCAGCTATAGTAGGGGAGAATTCCTCCTCCAAACCAGTGTTCCAGGGTTTCTTTTAGGTGTCAAGAGTTATTTGATTCCAGTAAACCAGTTTTCCTCTTCCAAATCAGTCATGTGAGGTGTTATAAGTGCCTCCTTAGTGTCGTTATCATGGCATCATGTCTGAACATCATTTGCGACACTAGTGATCAACTTGCGACACTTGCGAAAGTTGTAAGGAAGATGCGACACTTACGATGATTGATAGGGACAATGCGACACTTAGCAATTTTGACGTGTAACACATCTTACAAAAGTGCTTCTCTGGATTTGAATTCAAAGTCTTTGATAAAATTGTTTTTCATTTCATTCCAGTTGAATTTGTGTCCATGTGCTTCTTCGATTTTATACCAGTTATGTGGTATATCATCCTGTGTATTTTGGAACATATGTTGCCACATTCTTTCATCCTAGTAGCCTGATATTATCCATTATTTATCACATTGTTGGATGTGAGTGACTGGTTTGAACTGAGGTTTAAAAGTCGAGATGTCAAGGTTTGTTGAAAATATTTTTCCACCAAATATTTTGACAAAATATAGGGTAGCAGTATTCCATGTTTGCAGTCATGATGCATGTGTTTCCCACCATTAGGTTGCTTAGCCTATGAAATATTTGACTAAGCTTTGTACTCTCCTCTGTTCTCTAATTTATTTAGAGACCTCATCGAAATGCATTGACAGAGAGTTTATTTTGTTGAACTACAGGGGTTTTTTTTTATGTGTATGATTCAATATTACTGTTAGTGTTTGTTTTAACTTCTTATCGACCATGATAGGGATTGATTGTACTGAAAAACATGATTTTGATTTCTTTATTGGTATTGCCTCTATTTACCAATACTCCTTATCTTGAGATTCATAATTCTCCATTTGGAAATTGTACAACTCTGTATCGGATTTTTGTCCAATTGACAATGGTGACCCAACTAGAATTACTCCTTCACTATTGGGCTCGACATTGTCCTTTTTCTCATTCATTACTTGATACAATCGTTGAGCTTCGCTGTCTTCGTCCCATGTCTAGACCCAAAAATTTCCTTCTTTTGGGTCCAATGTGATTATGATTTTTCTGTCGCTACCTTTCAATTTGATTATGTCCCTCTCGAGGGAGATTGTGGCCCTCATCTCTTGACCCCAAGGTATTTTGACTAATACAGGGTAAGAAAGGATGCCTTCGACCAAATTAATCACTTTGAAGTTGAATCCTGTTAGGATTCCCATTATGGATGTTATGACACTTTTAAGTGTGCCAATTGATTCGATGAACCTTTGATCTGCAAGTTTTATAAAATTTATTTTTGGCTAAAGCATAGGTTTCCCGAGTCGAGCCCATGTTTGTCTTGGGAGGATATTTACTAGGGACCCAAAGTCGACTACGGTTGGCTTAATGATATGTTCGTCAATTTCCAGGTCGACTTGTGGGTTGAAGTAATTTGTGTGTCTTTCCTAAGACAAGTGTCGAGGAATTTTGACTGGTCTTTGATCTTCTTTATATTCTCTTAGAATTCCCAGCAGGTCGATCAAGTGACCAACCAACTATTTTTCTTTCAATAATTGGAGAAATTCATCTAGCGCAGTGTCTGGGATATTTTCATTTCCTTCCTTGTTTCCCTTTACTTTGTCCCGGTCGATGTTTTTGAACAATTTCATTGGTTCCCACATTAGTTTTTCTTCGTGTTTTGAGTCGAGATATGTGTTTCTACCTCCACTTTGTCGACTTGGCAGGTTTTGATAATTTTCTTCACCAACGCCTGAAAATGTTACTACCTAGAGGTTTTTCAAATTTAAAATGTCATGTTTTGGCACTGTATGCAAGAGGTTTACATTTCATTTATTCATTAATTTTTCTAACACAATTGGACAATCTTCAAGGGAGTGATATCCCACTAAAAAAATGTAGTAGAAATTGAGATCAATTATGTCCTTTATTGGGAAATATAGGCTTATGCGATTGTCCTTCCAGTAATTGAAGTAGTAGTAGAGACCTCAACCACGTTCTCTGTCAAGTGTTCCTCTTCCTCGGCCTTGATAACCTCCATGACCATGACTTCTGTAGTTATTTCCATTACCTTGGTCGATATTCTGGTTAACTATCTGTGTATGATATATTGAATGGATGTTTGTTCTATTTTTCCCATTCAAACAACATTCTTGTCTTGAAAGATTGTTTTCCTCACATATGTGGCACCATTTTGGTTGCACATTTCTTAGATTATGTGGGAAATCTCTTTTTGTGTGATTTTTTATACCTTCACAGATATTGTTATATTTTGGAGCTCATAGGTACTTCTGCATATGCAACTCCCATCATGTAGAAGTGACCGAGAACAATTCTCTCTAGTGACTTTATAATGTGTTTTTTATAAAGTTGGGTATTTTAATTTTTAAATGTAAANCACAGATATTGTTATATTTTGGAGCTCATAGGTACTTCTGCATATGCAACTCCCATCATGTAGAAGTGACCGAGAACAATTCTCTCTAGTGACTTTATAATGTGTTTTTTATAAAGTTGGGTATTTTAATTTTTAAATGTAAACGTGACTTTATGATGTTATGGGTCACTTTAGTGACTTAAGTGACCTCAACGGATGATTAAGTCATGACCATTGATCTCAAGGGAAATTAAAGAGTCACTCAAGGGAGATAAAGGGTTAGAGGAGTTACATTTCAAAATTGCTTAAAAGAAGCTCATGAGGGAGAGAGAGGGCACACATATTGAGGAGAGCTTGAGCGGGAAGGTGAAGAGTCACTTTTCTCAAGAGAGAGATTGAGATCATGGAGAAGTGAGAGTAACAACAAGAGGAGGGTGAATTCTCCAAGGGAAAGAGGGAGGTTCGTACAACTAGAGGAGGGGCACAATTTCCAAGGAAGGAGAGGGTCTGTACAACTGAAGGAGGACACAATTTCCAAGAGGAGAAGAGGGCACATTTTTCCAAAAATTGTAGCATTAAATGCTGAGTTGACAACAGTTAGAAAAGAGGGTGTACAACATTTTTTTAGATGCCGTAAAACTACATAGAGACACATAAATCGAGGCAAGAGGATGACACGATTTTCTAAGTGTCTTTTTGTACAAAATTAGTGCATAGCAATACTTCTTAAGGCACAAAATTCGAGGTTGTATTTGTTGTTAAAGGGATTGTACATTGCAAAAAATGAGGTATGTTTTGTGTTGTTTTTAGCATGGAAATCGAGGAAGTCTGTTGGCACATATTTCTAGAATTTATTTTCATTGTTACTTGTTGTTGTAAACTTTGATATGAAACTTCTCTAAGCTCAATAAAAATTGTCTCCTTAAACTGTCATTTTTCCTATGTATTCTTCAAGGGGCATTACCCATAATTTATGGTGCCAAATGTGTGATTTTCTCTGTTGTTATAAATTATTTTCGTTGCTGATTTTGTTTCATATCTATGTCATTCAATGTTTCTTCTCATTAAGTACAGTTCATAATTGGGTTTATTTCTTTAATTTTGAAGCTTAATAAGAGTTTGAAATATGAAGTATGACATAGTGTATTTCTGAGCTATATTTTCAACATGGTATCAAAGCTGGGGATGTGAATTTAAGTGGGTTGATTTGGCACTTGGGACATCAATTGATTTGCTGGGGCATTTTCTTGGAAGAAGGGGGAAAGAAGAGGTTCTTTGTCAGGTGGAAAAAGATGACTTCTAGACTCAAATACGAAGATAGGTTGGAGGGGATCTCCAACTACCTGCAGTGGAAGGTTATAATCACAAGGGTTCTCTAGGAGAACTAGTTTTGGTCGTTTGAGAATACCATCATGCTAGTACTTGCATTAGATCCAATGAAGTGAAGGAATCCTAGACTAAGAGTTGGTGTGTATAGCCCTCATAGGCTTCACCAAAGAGTGGGAGTTTTTTGTGAAGTGTATGGTGGGGAGAGAGAAGCTCCCTTACTGGAGTAGATTGTGGGATGATTTTATGCAGGAGGAGATCCAAGAGGGGTCTCAGGAAAATCCATTGGATGGTGCAGATGACAAGAACGCTTCTCTTGTGGTAAAGGGAAATGTGAAGAAGAAAGACATGAGAAAGATGAGATTCTTTGAATGTCACAAGACTGTCCACTACTCTAGTCAATGTCAGAACAAGAAGGAGAAGAAGTCAGAACCAGAGGTATCAGCATCAGCGAAGATTGCAAAGTTTTTTTAGAGACATGAGAGGCATTTTTCTCTCATGAGTGGTCCCTTGGGCAGTGGTTTCCTAGTGTTCCAGGACATTGAAGTGTGGTTCGTGGATAGTGGAGCTTCTTGACATATGGTAGGGATGAGGTTAGTGTTTCTGAGTCTTTCAGAAACAAACTCAAACTGTTGTGTGGGTGTTAGTACCGACCCACAACTTTCACTGAGGGGGGTTGGAAGTGTTAGATTCCAGCTAGATTCAGGAGGATTTTTGGAGGTTTTCAGAGTATTGTATGTTCCAAAGATGATGGTTAACTTACTCTCAGTGTCATATCTGGAGGTTGATGGATTTGGAGTGGCATTCTACTATGGCTGGGTATTTCTATATCCAAAGGGAGCTACTCCAGACACAACAATGATGCTTGGTGTCGAGTATGAGAGGTTTTATATGTTTTTGGGTCGACCTATGTTGGGGTCCAGTGGATTTCGGGACTCAGATTATGTGTTGGAGAGTGGGCAGGTTGCACGGGAGAGGGAGTTGATACCGGGGACTCAATCCTCTTCCCGGATTCTCAAAGGACTCAACATGCATGAGTGGACACAAATGGATGCTCAGGAGTGTGTGTGATATCCTAGGAGCATGTCTTTGGTTCGTGGTACATCGAGGAGAAGGTAGAAAGCAGGCTTCAAATCACGGTGGGAGTAATGGCTTCTTGTTGGAAGGGGCGGAATACTTTTAGCATGAGGAGGAAGCTACTTGTGATGAGTTGGAGACAAGTCAGTGGTGATACCAAAAAGTACCTCTCTGTTAAGATGGAGTATTATTGGAATTTGGTAGCTTCAGTATACGCATAGGCGACACACCAAAAATCACGAAAGTGACTAATCTGATTCTCCTAATATGATTTATGTAATTGTTTTATAAAATAAATTTATAAAGTGATTTTATAAAGTTGAGTCTTTCAATTTTTTAATATGAAAGTGACTTTTATGATGTTATGGGTCACTTTTAGTGACTTAAGTGACCTCGATGAGGAGAAGCTATGGCAACTGATGAGTTGGAGACAAATTCTGGTGGTGATACCAAAAGTACCTCTCTCGCTAAGATGGAGTGTTAGATTTGGTAGCTCGAAGGTACTTCTGCATAGGCGACACCCAAAATGCGAAAGTGACTAAGCACAATTCTCCCTAGTGACTTAATAATGTGTTTTTTATAAAATAAATTTATAAAGTGATTTTATAAAGTTGAGTCTTTTAATTTTTAAATGTAAAAGTGACTTTATGATGTTATGGGTCACTTTAGTGACTTAAGTGACCTCAATGGATGATTAAGTCGTGACTGTTGATCTCAAGGGAAAGTGAAGATTTACTCAAGGGAGATAAAGGGTTAGAGGAGTTACATTTTGAAATTTCTTAAAGGCAGCTCATGAGGGAGAGAGAGGGAACAGATCTTGAGGAGAGCTTGAGTGGGAAGGTGAAGAGTCACTTTTCTCAAGAGAGAGATTGAGCTCATGGAGAAGTGAGAGTAACAACAAGAGGAGGGTGCATTCTCCAAGGGAAAGAGGGAGGTTCATATATCTATAGGAGGGCCATGATTTTCAAGGAAGGAGAGGGTTCATACAACTGAAGAAAGACACAATTTCCAAGAGGAGAAGAGGGCACGATTTTCCAAAAATTACAACATTAAATGCTGAGTTGAAAATAGTTAGAAAATATGTCATACAACACTGTTTTAGAGGCCATACAAATGCATAGAGACACATAAATCTAGGAAAGAGGATGGCACAATTTTCTAAGTGTCTTGCTGTACAAAATTAGTGCAAAACAATACTGCTTAAGTGCACAAAATTCGAGGTTGTATTTGTTGCTAAAGGGATTGTACATTGCAGAAAATGAGGTCTGTTTTGTGTTGTTTGTAGCATGCAAATCAAGGAAGTCTGTTGGCACATATTTCTAGAATTTATTGTTGTTGATAATTGTTGTTGTAAACTCTCATATGAAATTTCTATGAGCTCAATAAGAATTATCTCCTTAAACTATCATTTTTCATGTGTATTCTTCAAGCGACATTCCTAAGAATTTATGGTGCTAAATGTGTGATTTTGTTTGTTGTTATAAATTATTTGCGTTGTTGATTTAGTTTCAGATCTATGTCATTCAATGTTTCTTTTCATTAAGTACAGTTCAGAATTGGGTTTATTGCTTTATTGTTGAAGCTTAATAGTAGGTTGAAATATGAAGTATGACATAATGTATTTCTGAGCTATATTTTCAACAGATATCACATAATGTTTCAACTTGAATTTGTCAAACTACTAGATCTAATGCATCACTAAATTTACAATAATATTTTGTATTTCCTTCACTAGAACAGATTGTGCACCGTAGTTCATTGCGTGAGATCAACATATTTTTAATTGATTGTTATAGTTATACGAGTTTTTCTTCCAATCGTTTCTCAATGATTGATGAAGTTGAAGCGCCTTCATCATCCATTTCTATTCACTGGGATTTTTCTAATGCTTCTTGGCACGTTTGGATATCGTAAATGCGCAACGGTACTCTGATTTTTTGCAACAAACCTACCACATACCATTGTACAAGAAGTTTTTCTTCAATTAGATAAGGACTTTGAATTAAAATATCTTTGAATATTTTATCATATTTGTGAATGGTTTCACCCGGATTCTTCTTGATTTCTTTCATTTTTTGTACTGTCAGTTCAAATTTGTGATATTCAACTTGACCAACACAATTTGTCGTTGATCTTAAGTTGGAATGTACTAGAGTTCTAACTGCGCTTGTTATTTGTTTGGGCTTAGGTCATTTGTCTGACAACCTTTGTCTATGTACTCAATGAATCATCCTCTGAAGGGTTGTGTTGATTCATTGTCACTATCTGTTGATTTAGAGTCTTCCAAAAGTAGATTTGATAGAGGGGAAAAGTCCATGAGATCTCTTGTATGGAGGAGTATATTATCTGGCCAATTTTCATATTTTCTTGCGCTTCGATTAGAAACATATATTTTATCTAACCAACATTTTTAGTTTGACACCACACCCTTGGTGATTGTGTATCCATGTTGTAACATCTGCACTATAATACCCAATTTAATTTATGCTTATGTAGATATAATATGTGGCTACGACCAAGTGATGTAATATGTGAATTGTATTTCTATGTTTTATTAATAAAAAAAGTGATGCCAATTGCTAAGGGGGACATGGACAAGAGATGGGGGATGAATTAATCCACAAGAGAGGGTAGTGTCTAGGATAATGTCCAAGAGGGGTCCAAGGGGGAAATACCCATGTATATTAATTCAACCCATTTTCCCTAAAATCACTATTTGAATATGAACCTTCCAATTCATGATTGAGTGTTCCCAAAGACAATCATTGAATACATGTAAGAGGGTGGGTGTGATTAGTCACATCCCAAAGTCATTGGGCACATGGGGGTTGAGTAAAATCATCTTGGGGAAGAGTGTGAGTCAAGAAAGGCAAGACAAAGAGAGGAAATTCGTATGGGTGGGGAACAACAATTTTTTTATGCATTTAGTTTTAGTGCACGAGAACAAGGAGAGAAAGAAAGAGAGATTGGAGCTGGTGCAACCAAGGAGGGAAAATTCTAGAGCAAGCTGGAGCATATTGGAGCATATTTGGAGCTATAAATTCAAGAACCAGATTTTTAATCTTGAAGAGTAAACTCATGTGTGAGTTGCACTAAAACAATAAGTGTTTCTTGTTGGTTGTTCGTAGTTTTCCTAGCAACAAGTTCCCTAAGTTCCCAATGACGATATTCCAGGTCACCATAGAGACATTGATAAATGAATGGAACGCCCAAGGGAGTAATATAAGTGAAGGGATGCATTCCTTAGGTTGGACATGTGAAGAGGAAAAGAGCTAGTGAAAAATCAGGATAGTTGTAGGAGAATATTGGTTGGGTTGTGAGTTTTATGGGATGTGAGTGTATTGTGAGAGACCACCCTCTTTTTTGGATTACTAGCCTGATCTTGGCGGTGAATGGATGTTGATGTTTGGAACAATCAATCTATGGTTGGGTGGAACATCCGCCCCAAGCAAATGGTTGCACAATATTTTTTATAAGATAAGTGTTTTATCTTGTTGCCATGTAAATTTATGTGTTATTGTTGTGCATGAACTTTGTGTAAATAAGAATGATTTATATGTTGTTGTAATGAGTTGTTTAGTTTCATTTCATGTTGATTATTAGCATGTTTTAGATGCATCTATTTTATGGTTGTAGACAATATCCAAATCAGTTTTAATTTGTAGCTTTTAGCTATAGAAAATTAGCTAAGAGTAAATGAATTAATTTAGTTAGCAAAAATTTTGTTTTTATGTGTATTTCGCGCCATAATGTCCCTCGATTGGGATAGGGGACATTACATTATGGTATCAGAGCATCTGGTTCAAACACTAGGCCTAGATGGTCTTGAACCAGAGTGAATTGGTGAAATTTGTTGTTGCAGATTTTGTCTGTGATAGGTTTGGGGAAAAGCTGAGAAAAAAATAGTGAAATCCCCAAAATCCATGGTCAAAATCTGAGTTTGAATGACTCCAGATCGTTTAAGAATGTTTATGGAGTAGCAGATCCAAATTTAAGTTTTAATGGCCACCTGTAAAGTTACAAGCAGTCTGGTGAATCGACGACCAAGATCTCTTTGATCTCGAGATCGACGACCAAGATTTGCTATGATAAATTTAAAACTTGGTAATGTTTTAGATGTTTGAAAGGTTGATAAAATCGATGACCATGATTCATTTCGAGGGTCGGGAAATGGATTAGATCGAAAATTTATATTCATGGGGGATTTTGGTCGAATTTGTTTTTTAAGTGTGAGGTTCAACAATAGAATCTGTCGATGGTCAAATTGACAAGTTTGACAACGTGTTGGAAATTCTCCAAGAGGAAATGTCGATGGTCGATAATAAATGGATGAGCATCAATAGAGTTGGGTAGAGAGTTTTTTTTAGTTGGGAGACATCTTTGACCGCCGATGAGTGGAGATTGGCGTCGGTCGAATCCTGCGAAGTACTTTCAATCGTCAATGGTTGATGGGTCGGTGGTCGGGTGTCGGTCGATTCAATGAAGTGTTTCGAATCAGGAAAGAGAAATCACCAATGGTCCATGGGCTTGTGGTCAGGTGTCGATCGATTCATCGCGTTGTTCGGGTCGTTCAAGAGAATTGGTCGATGACCGATGGAGAAAATAAGATGATGATGTCAATGGTTTCCACATCAAATGAGAATCGACCGATGGTCGATGGTCATGCATCGACCGAATTTGTGAAGTGTTTGACAGTCATCAGGTATTTTTTATCGTTTATGGGTCGATGATTAGGTCAACTATTTTATATTTTTGTGGAAATCAGGTGTTGGGGAAATGGACTAACGATCGACAGTCAGATCAACAGTTTGAGAAAAATGTTTTGCGTGCCCAAAGGAGGATGTCAATCACTGATGGTCGATAGAGTTATATCAACGGTTATTGTTTCTCTTGATTGGAGATCAACAATTAATATTTAAAGAACTATTATAACAATAAAACAATCAATTTTTTTGTGAATTTTTGGGGTTTCTAAAGGTCATTAACTTGCAGGGCGATTTTGAGGCCCTAAGCGACGTTTTTAGCTAGTCAAAACCCACAAAAACAAAGTGTACCATGTTACACTTTTTTGTTGCATCTCAAATAAAACAAATCATAGATATTTATCCAATGAGCTAAATGGTTTGCAAAACGGAGCTCGTATGAGAAAGTTCCAGCTAAAACAGTGAGGGTAAAATTTTGGCACCAATTTTACTTCCGAAGGGCATAACTCCATGCTAAGAAGTCCATTTGGGGAAAAAACCAAAACAAGGAGGGTAAAATTTTGGCACCAATTTTATTTCCTGGCATAACTGTTTCTTGCTGGCTTGTGTCCATTCTGGGGAAAAACGTATCGATGGAAATTTCCATAATTCATAGAAGACAATGATGGAGTTAGATTTTGGTTATGAGTACATGAAAATGTGCAGGTGAATAGAGAAATATTACATGTAGGGATAAATTGGGTAAAAACAACCTAAACTTCTTCGGACCATAACTTCATCTCGGAGCTCACATTTGAGAAAACAAAATAGTCAATGGAAAGGTATTGAGGAGAAGAAGAAATACGTCAACCCAAAAATTGAAATTGTGAAATAAAATCTTCCATAAATTAATAACAGATTTTGTAGCAAGAGAAGGGTGAAATTGCATTTTGTAAATGTTGCAGAACTCTTTCGCCGTAGCTTTGAGGTAATGGTTAATCGTTGGAAATTTGTTTGAAAGAGGGATGCATAAAGGGAATCAAAATTTGAATTGGTGCAATGTTTCCTTCATAATTTTATGAATAAATAACCTATATTCTAATGACATGTTTTATACTATGCATGTTCTAACAATAATTATTGCATGCACAATTCTTGCATAATTAGAAGTACAAAAAGGAAAATTTTGTTCTTATATGAGGAATGGAGTTATGGAAGATGTTGGGGGATCTTACATCCATGAAGAAGAGGTCAGAGGTTTGTATGTCAGCATGGGGAATGTTGATATAGAGTTAAATGGAAGAAGATATAGGCAAGATCCTGTAACTATGAGAAGCCTGCATAGGGAAGTGCAGAGATATAGAGTTGATAACGAAAGGATTATAAAGTCTTATGAGGAGATACTTCAGAGCTTAAATATGTTGCATAAGAAATTCAACAAGGATTCAAAGGGATGATCATGTAAATGATAGTAAATCAAAGAGCATGAGCATGCACCATCATTCTCCAAAGCAATACACTAGAAGAACTCATGAATGTTTAGGGCTAGTGAGCAGCCCAAGTGTTCTCTTGTTCAGAGGAAAAGGAGAAGGCCTGAAGCATACATATTGTAGGGTGAAATCAAGAAAATCAAGCCACCTACTTTCAATTGTGAGCATTGGAAGGGAGAAGAGGTTGAAGCCTAGCTATTGGAAATGAAGAAATATTTCCAGTTGCATGATTACCCATCTTGGGAAGAAGCTATAATTTCCACCTACCACTTGCAAGAAAAGGAAACCATGTGGTGGGATCAGATTAATCAAGACAAGAACCTTGATGAGAATATTATCTCATGGAGGTAGTTCAAAGGATATTTCCAAGATAAATATTTTTTTGAACATTACTATGAAAGAAAGATGAAAGAGTTATTTGAACTCAAGTTGGGAACCATGACAATGGAGGAATATGAGAAGAGGTTATTTGAATTGTAGAAGTATTTTGACTTCATCAAGGATGATAAAGTCAAAATCCAAAGGTTTCTAAGTGGGTTACCCTCCTTCTACAGTGACACGATTCAATATGATAACCCCAAGACCTTGGAGGAAACCATAAGGAGAGCAAGGCACCTTTATGAGCAAAGTAAAGGAAGTCTAGTTTTCCAAAAGGCTTGGAATGACAAGATGAAAGGGAAAAAGGATCAAAGGAAGACATGTTTTAAGCCACCGTTTTTCAGGAATAACTCCCAAGAAAATCACGAAGGCCAGACAACCAAAAATAAGGAAAACAATGCAGATTTATTTGGGAAAAGACCAAGGCAACAAATTTTTCAACATTGAGGATGTGAAGGAAATCACTTATATAAGGACTTCCCTCACAAAGTAGAAATAATGAGGATTGTCCACAAAATTCAGGAGGTTGAAACAATGGAAGACATGGGAGGAAGCATGCCAAGGATTTATGTAGCCTTGGATAACAAGCAAGTTGAATATCAATATCCCATGATTGAAGTGGAAGGTAATATTGATAACCAACCCATATTAATTTTGATTGATTATGGAGCTAGCCATAGTTACATAAATGCTAACATTGTTGAAATATTTCACTTGCAAAGAAGTAATCATAAGAAATCTTGGTTAGTTCAGTTATCCATTGGGGGCAAGAAAAAAATCAATGATTTGGTTAAAGATTGTTCGATAGACATGAATGTACTTAGCACAAAGGTAGATCTAAACATCATACCATTGGGTTCATATGATTATATAATTGGCAGGGATTGGTTAGAAAAACACCATGTTGTCCTAGACTATTAAAAAAATATAATCACATGTCTTGATGAAGAAGGGAAGCAAGGAAAGATTCAAGGCATTCCAAGAGTTGTAGTTGTTAGAGATATTTCAACTATGTAGTTGAAAAAGAGTTTTAGGAAGGGATGTCATATTTTTGTAGCCCATGTGGAAGAGGAAACCAAATACAAAGTGGCAAGAATTGAAGACCATCCGGTCTTAAGGGATTTTGAGGATGTTTTTAGAGAAATCCCAGTATTGACACCAAAGAGAGACATTTACTTCTCTATCAATTTGATTCCAAGAACTTCCCTAGTGTCCAAGAAACCTTAGAGAATGGGTACACCATAATTGAAGGAGTTGCAGATGCATCTTGAAGAATTGTTAAAGAAGGGGTATATATGCCCAAGTGTGTCACCTTGGGGAGCCCCTATTATTTTTGTAAATAAGAAAGATGGAACCTTAAGGTTGTGCATTGATTTTAGACAAATGAATAAGGTCACCATAAAGAAAAAGTATCTTTTTCCAAGAATTGATGATTTTTTTTATCATCTCAAAGGTGCAAGGATATTTTCCAAGATAGACTCGAGGTCAGGTTATCATCAAGTAAGGATAAATAAGGAAGACATAAACAAGACAACATTCATGACAAGGTATGAGAATTATGAATTCACGGTAGTGCCATTTGGACTATCAAATTCCCCAATAGTTTTTATGTGTTTGATGAATGGAGTGTTTAGGGAGTACCTAGACAAGTTTGTGATTGTGTTCCTAGATGACATACTCGTCTATTCTAAGTTGGAAGAGGAACATGAATAAAATTTAAGAATGGTGTTCCAAGTTCTAAGAGAGCATAAATTTTATGCTAAGCTAAGTAAGTGCATCTTTTATCAAAAGAAGATTCACTACTTTGGGCATATAATTTCAACATATGGGATAAAAGTTGATCCTGAAAAGATAGAGGCCATTAGAGGATGGATAGCTCCAAAGAATGTCACATAGGTTAGATAATCCATGGGTCTTTCTGGTTATTACCAAATATTCATAAAAGGATTTTCAAAGATTGCAAGTCCAATCACTTCTTTGCAAAAAGAGGGAATGAAGTTTGAATGGAATTCCAAGTGTGAAGACATTTTTCAGTAGTTGAAGGAAATATTGACAAGTGCACCAATCTTGAAGATTGCAGATTCAGATGAAGATTTTGTTGTGTGCACCAATGCATGCAAGGAAGGGCTCGATGGATTTCTTAGTCAAAAGGATCATGTGGTGTTTTATGTTTCTCATGTTGACCTGGGTTATACTTTAGTTTTCCAACAAAACCCTGCAAACCATCAACCCTTCTGGAGACCAGACAGAAACACTGCGCACAAAGTACACAATGTAGTCTCACCTGAGATGACTTATGGGTGACTGTAGGAACCAAATGTCTACAGTATTGGAAGGGAGGTTACTGTGGGGATGATATAAATCCTTTCTTCCTCAAAATATAATAGATCTATTATTTTAACACATAATTATATCCAGATCTATCATTTGCATTCATTTAAGATTCATTTTGCAGTAAATATCTTGACTATTCTACTGTGCGTTGCATTTTACTATTACCAGATTCATTCATTAATTCATCATAATTGAATAATTGCAAGAAATAAGACAACTGTTGCACACAAAGACACAAATTTACCATGGTTCACCCCCCTAGGCTACATCCACATAGATCTGGATTTCTTCGCTCATTTATTATTCTTCATCAAGGTTTATAGAACTGGGCACATTACAACTGAGTACAACTGAGGATGACAAGATCACACTAAGAACTAAAACCTGCGAACTTACCCTCTATTACAATGCATAGATTTGTCTCCAAAAATGACTCTAAGATTATATCAATATTAGCTCCACAACAACTCTATAGCTCCATCACTAAATATATCTCCTCAGATATCACAATACATATTTATATTACAAAAATGGTAAAATACCCATTACAACAATGAACAAAACCCTAACTCACTAACCCTAGGTGGATTAGGTTTTTCCACTTTCCAACTTCCTGAGCACGACTGGTCCAAAATCCAACCGTTTTCCTTGTTGATCTGCATCCTTCTTCCTTCCTTTGAATTTCCTTCTTTCCTAGCGTTGCTTTTCCCTGTTTTTCAGTGCACGCTCCTTTTCTGGTACACTTACTAAGTTTCTTCATTAATTGATGTGATTTTCCCCAAAATGGTATGCACCAACAAGCCCCCAACACTCACCCGTGGCTCATCTTGAGCCACTCAAGCAGTGTGTTCCATCTTAACTGACTTCTCTAGCTCCTAGAACCTGCTTGAAATTTATTCAAATCAAGTTTTTACTTGCACTGTCTTCTCTGCTACAGTCTCCATAGTTCGTATAGTATTTTTCTCCTTCGACAGCTCTCCACTCTCCAATCCAACCTGTTCAATATGACCCTTAGCTGCATCAATTTTTGTAAGCATTTTTTCTGCACCTTAGATTAGTGGCTCCAACTTCACCTGCCTAGATTGCTTTTTTTCTTGTATGCTCTTCAAATCTTGCTGCAAATGCTTTATTTCTTGCACACTCCTCAATCTGTCTAGAATTGTCATAACTCTTGTAGTTTTCCATGCTCTTGCAAATATTTTTGTAACTATGTGCTCTTATTATATAGCTATGTGATTTCCTTTATGCTCAGTGCAATACTTTTTGAATGACCTATAGCCTCCTGCTCCTTTTGTGTTCTTACTTTGGTTAGAGTAGTAGGTACTAGGAGATCCATCAACTCTGCAATGTGGGATTTGTAAGCCTCCATCATGCATGTTATTATTTCAATCTTACCCTTTGTGGGTATACTCTCCCCTTGTGCATTGTCAACAATAGTTTTGAACACTTCCTCCACTTGTTTCTCTAATACTCCAGTGCGTTGCTTTGTTTCATCTCTCTCAAATTGCATCTGATTAAGTGTCATCTCCCGTGTCTTACCTACTTCGTTATCCAATTGTAAACTTGTGACATCTACATGGGCTCTCGACTGAATCTCCCATGCGACACTTATTTGAAGTTTATATAAAACCTTTGTTGGGACCTTGGGTAGTTCCAAATCCAAATGATCTATATCCTTTAGTGGCTTCTGCATGGTATCCTCATCTATTTGCAAAATTCCTTGAGTTATACAAAAATTTTCATTCCCCATGGCTATTATATGCACTGTCTCTTGTGATGGAACTATTCTTTCTTGAAAAGTTTGTTGCTGTTACACCTGCTCTTTTTTCTATGTTGTAGTAAGTTGCAATTGTTCTAGTGTATCCTTGACTTCTGTCAATTTCCTGACCATATCCTCTCTCTGCTTCTCCACATCATACCACGCCTCTGTCGCGCAGTCATGTACTTTCTCGGTGACTAAATCTACATCATCTACTATCAATGTAATTTGAGGAACTTCCTTGTGCGCCTTCATTTTCTTTCACTCACCTGCTACTTGTAATAGTGTTCTCTTCAATGCTAGAGTCTTTGTCTGCATGATTGTAACTGGTATGTTCATCTCTGAGAGATTTTCATCTCTGGTTTCATGCATCATAGGAGTATTAGTATCTTTATGTGCTCCTCCATTTGGTTCTACTACGCGCTCCTTTTCCTTAGTTGGAGTCTTAGAGATAGTAGTTTTCTGCCTTAGTTTTCTAATGGTTGAACTACCCCATCTTTCTTTCACACGCTCTGTTGCTTTCCTTGTATTCGTTGTTGGGATTATTGACTACTTTGAAGGGTCAACCTCTACTTGTTGCTTAGTTTTTTATACCTTCTTTGGAATCACTGGCACCTTCCATTCTTTAGGCTAGTGCTTCATGGCACACTGCACTTCCTCCCTTGTGACACATTATCTCAATTGTAGCCACTCCTTCTTATGATCCCTTTTGTCCTGGATCCACATGTTATGTCTGGAAGCCTTAAAATATGTTATTCATTGATTTTTTGTCACCAATTCTGGTGGTATTCTCCATGTATTAGCTAGATTTTCCTACATCTCCTTATACATCACGGAGAAAATGCTAGAATTTACCTTTGTTTTCTTTGTATATGAAGTGTTCCATAATGTTGTATATTTCGTTGCGTGACACTTTCCTAGGCTCTAGTAAAATCCTCTATATTTTGGTTCTATGTACCCAACCAAGGATATCAATATAATTAACCATGAGTAGTGAAACTCTAATCCTAGATCTCATGCTTCCTTGCATTCCTCCAAGAATAAGTTTAGTAGATAAGGAGCCAAACTGAGTAGACTCCCCTTTGCACACTACGTGGTTGTTGTTATTACTCCTGCAAGAGCTTCCTCCTTGCGACATTTCCTCAAAAGTTTACATGCCATCAATTTTGTCATGAAATTCATTGTTGGATCATTTATCTGTCTAATGATCACCCCCCTGGAACTTCTGCCAATCCCATATTTTCTCTTTATCTCATCTGCCAGAGATTTCTCATTGGTTTTATCATCCATGAATTGCTCTGGTTTTGCATCATCTATTGGTAAACCTATAATTTCTGAAATTAATTCTACATTTATGGATACATGCCTCTCAATCCATAATATTCCTCCATGTATTAGTGCCAATAGTTGTCTGACACATGCATTTACATATTTTCCTCTCCCAAAATGAGGAATCTCTAGCAGGTTCATGATCCCTGTGTTATAAAGTCCTACAATCCACTGTTTCGGCTCCAAAATGGGATCCTGATGGACCCTCTCCTCTACTCTCCATGTACACTTGTTGTGAAAACTGAAGGAACTTCCATGTGTCTGCCACATCATGATCAACATACTTCAGTTTGTTAACCGACCCTAACATGTCACCAACTAATTTGACTCCTTCATGTATTTGTGGCATTGACAATGTTAATTCTTTATGTTTGCTTGGTGTTCTTGGTGCAACAACTTTTTCCCTAGTCCTCTTCTTTCCTACTTATGGCCCTACCATTTCTACCTGGTTCTCTTCCTCATCTTTTTCAGATTTTGAATCTTGCTAGTTCTTAATATCTTCCACTTGTACTTGTTCCTCTGACTATTCTATTGGCTCTGCTACATGGTGTTATACTTCATAAGACTCTAGTCTTTCATCATCTTCCTCGTTTGCCTCTACCTATGGTTGTGATATATCTAATCCCATTTATTGTGTGGGGTTCTTCTTTATGCTAGGGTTTTGTGTTTCACCCCATGTGTCGACATTCATTTCCTCTGTTGCCAAAATTTGATGTTCTTCTACAATTGTGGGACTAACCGGATCGATAAATGGAGATGGAATTGCATCCACATCCACTACTCCTTTTGTTTGATTTCTTTCCCCATAATTTGTTGTATCATGTGGTGACCTTGCGACACTGCGTGTTTTCGTTGCAATCCGACTGGGAGCTCCAAAATTTGGTGGTGCCATTCTGCTAAATCTTGAAATGGTTGCTCTGAATCTTCATTGAACACATCATAGTTACCTACTCGTACTGAGTTTTCTTCCTTAGCTCTCATTTTCATAAAGTCCCAATGAGTCTTATTGTTCACGTTTTCCATTTTTATAAGTCGTTCCATAAATTCTCTATCGCATCATACTTTTCCGATCACTGCCTTTTCCTTTTTCCGACTGCTTTCTATTTCAGTGCACTATTTTTTCCGCCTAGTAACCTTTCTCTAGCGTGTAGTGTATTCATGGTCTTTCATACCACTTAATTTCTTATGTTCTTTGTATCATCTAACCGCATGCCTAATACTTATATATCTACTTCATCTTTTTGTATTTTTCTTGTTTTTCCAATTTTTTTCTTTATTTTCTTATTTTTTTTACTATATACACTATGTACAATGGAATTTTCCTACGCTGCAACTACTAAGGGTTACTGGGTCGACTATCCCTATACAATTTCAGTCAACTTCCATTGACCAATCCTTGAATATCTTTTCCTACTGGATCCTGCAACTGCATAACACCTCCATCTGTTACAGATTTTATCTCATATGACCCTAGCCAATACAACATGAGTTTATTTGGGTGTTGTAAATATTTTTTATCGTAGAGGAGAACCAGATATCCTTCCTTAAAGTTTTTCTTCTTAATGTGTTTATCATGCCAAGCTTTATCTTTGGATTTTTGTACCTCTTGATGGAAACCAACCATAATCATGTCCTCTTCTAGTTCCATAAGTTGAGACAATTTTTCTTGAGTTGCGCCTCTTTCTATCATGTTTGTAATGGTTGCAATGCATAGACTAGGTATCAAATATTCCAAAGGGACTACTGATTCCTGACCATACACCAATCTGAAAGGTGTCTTCCCTGTGAGTTTCTTGCGTGTAGTCCTATAAGCCCATAATATTGTTAGTATCTTCAAATCCCAGTCATCCCTGTTTACATTGCAAAATTTTAGTTAAGCGGTTCTCCAATATCTTGTTAAATGCTTCCACTGTTCCATTATCTTGAGGATGGTATGGAGTGCTCTTTCAATGATGTATCTCAAATTCTTCAGTCATTTCCTGAATGGTACTATTGATGAAATGAGTTCCCTGATCACTCATCATAATTCTAGGGCATCAAAATCTTGCAATTACTTGTTCAAACAGGAAGTGCACTGTAGTTTTTGCACTGCAATATTTTACTGATGCTACTTCAACCCATCTAGTTAAATATTTTGTCACTGTAATGATATTCCTTGCTTTTGATCTTCTATCTGGTGGGTTGATTGGACCTACAAAGTCAATTTCACATTTTTCAAACACTTTAAGAGTTACCTGAGGTTTTAAGGGCATCTCATCTCTCCTGGATGGTTTTCCTACCCTTTGACAGACATCACAAGTCTGGAAATACTCCTTTGCATATTTAGACATTGTTTTCCACCATAATCCTATGTGTAATATCTTCTACATAGTGGCTTTTCCTGCATAATGTCCTCTAGCTATTCCTTCACGTGGTTCTACCAAAATAATAGGACGTTCATGTTCCATGACACATCTCCTTAAAATATTGTTTGTACCTAGTTTATACAAGTGTCCTGCAATAAGTTGGTAATCTAAAATTCTAACCACCAAATTCTTCTTCTACGCAGTGGTGTATTCCTTTGGGAAAAATCATGTACTCAAAAATTCAATGATATCAACAAAATATTCATCAACAATCTACATTGAAAAGAGTCATGCATTAAGAAAATTCGCCTCCAAGCTGCTTGGTTCCTCTCCATTAATTATCTTGGATAAATGATCTAGCCTTGCATTTAGTCTTATAGGTTTTACAACTACTTAAAAATCAAACTCTTGAAATAAAAACAACCATCTACATATCCTTCGCCCCCAACACTGGCTTGTTGACCAGATATTTAAGAATAGAGTGATCTATGAACATCTTAAAATGTTGGCCTAATAAATAATGTATGAACTTTTGTAATGCATACACCATAGCCAAATCTTCTCTTTATGTTGTATTATAATTATGTTCTGACTCTGACAACTTCCTACTTTCAAATGCTATTCAATGATCTATATCACCTTGTCCTATTTGTGTTAATGTTGCTCCAAGTTCTATTGAAGATACATCCACATGAACATGGAACTCTTTTGACCAATATGGAAACACTAGATTTGGTGTTGTCACCATTTTCTCCTTTAAGATGTCCAAACTTTGTTGGCACTCATCATTCCACTGAAAATTGATATCCTTATTTAACAATTTCGCCATGGGCACAATAATATGTGCATAGTTCTTTATGAACTTTCTATAGTAGCTTGTATGACCTAATGTAGCTCTCAATTGGCGCACTGACTTAGGTGGTGGTAAATTAACAATGACAACAATCTTTGTAGGATCAACCAATAGACCCTGTTTACCCACCACATGCCCTAGAAAAATTCCAAATGGTGCACTGAATATGAATTTCTTAATATTCAAAGAGATTTGAAACTGTCTACACATGTCTAGAATTAATATTAAAACTTCAACATGATCTTTCAATAGGATAAATATTGTCCAATCATCCAGATAAACCTCCAAAACTTATATATATATATATATAATATTTGAATGTAGCTACCACTACTCTTGAAAAAAAGCAAGGGCATTTTTCAATCCAAAAGGCATCACTATGTACTGATATGACCCCCATTCTATGGAAAATGTAGTCTTATGACGATCCTCTGGTGCTATTCTGATTTGGTGATACAATGAAAATCCATTAGTAAATGAATATGCTTCTTGTCCTCCTACATTTTCTAATACCTCATCTGCAAATAGAGTAGGGAAGGGATCATGCAGACATGCATCATTCAACTTACTCAAGTCTACACAGATCCTTATTCCCCTTGATTCTTCTCCTGAACTACCATAGGGCTAATCAAAGTAGATTCTTCAATAGGTTCTATTATACCAACCTATAACATTTTATCAATCTCTGCCTTAACTTTCTATTTATATACTGGATTAAACCTATATGGTCCTTGTCTTACTAGTCTATCATTTGGTTGTTAAGGAATCTTTATTTCTCCAAGTTCTCCTACTACCCCTTTCATTTCTGAAAATGTCACTGGAAACAGATCACTATATTCGCCTAGTAACTCTGTTATTCTTTCCATTGTCTGGTTATCCCAATAGTCACCAATACTTGCAATATTTGGATTCTCTTATGTTCCAATATTTACCTTCTTTATATTTAGTGGCACAAAAAATTATTTTTACTATAAATGTGGACCTTATACTTCTCTTTCCCTTTAAATGTATGTTATCTGAATATCACACGGGTTTTCTTCCCCTGGGTCATCTTCTGTGATGTGGTAATAGTGTAATGACTGTCTAATTGTTTTTCGATTCTGATTTTGATAACATGTTACAATTTCAACTTCAATTTCTTCAAAAATATTCTCTTTTTATCAACTTCAGTGTTGCATCCATGACTGGATTCTCATGTTCAAATGCAAAAGTGATCATAATATTCTGCTACAACTATGTCCAATTTCCAGTTCCTCGGTGCAATTCCAGTTCTTTATACCAATTTCTTGGTATGCCTTCTAATGTATGAATGAAGTGATGTAGCCATTCCTTCGATGGTACCAATCTCCATTGGGTTATGCATATGTTTATATATTCTCTGGGTTGTCCTATTCCATCATATTTCTGCATATATTTATTCTCTTGTTTTGTGCCAAATATGATGCCCAATAATCTTTTTCATTCATACCAATCCTTGATATTTTCTTTATGAGTACCCCACCAATGTGTAGGTGTTACTTTCAAGGAAGTGTCCAAAACTGGTAACCTATGACTTTTTAGGACTTCTAATTCAAATTTTGTTAAGAATTATTCTAAATCATTTTGACAATTAAAACTTGGAGGTTCTCTTACCTCTATGCCGACCCATCTTAGTGCATGCGTCATTCTTGTACATATTATGATAGATATATCATGTAAGAATTGTTTCCAATTCTCCATTCCTATGTCAGAATATGAAGCACAAGAATTGATACTTCTCCAGCTAAGAATTCCATCTGTTGTTGGGTTAATGTAATCTTCCTCGTGCACGGTAGTTTTATAGAACTGATTGATCTCTTTTGTAATAAAATCCTCTATCATGGGTTCAACATATATTCTTGCTTCTGAGGGATCTAATGGTGTTATGAATCTATATTTTCCTGATTCAAAAAACATTTTCCTGGTCTTCAAGATGATGATATCTTGAGTGTCAAATTCCCAATCCAATCCCAAAAACGTTGGATAAGGTGTGGTATTATCCACTATATCAATTACCTCAAAATATGCCATCGTATGCACACCATCTAAATCTAGTGGTATGCCTTTCATTCGACCAATTCATATCACCCTATGTTGGTTTTCCAATTTTAGCTGAATAGGTGAATATCCCAGTGTAGGTTCCCCCATGCATTCCCATGTTTTATTAAGAATAACATTTACCTCAGATCCCAAACCTAATAAGATGTCACCCATGTTAAAGTCTCCAATGTTTTCATTTAGTCTAAACTCTCTATTTTTTCTTGTCTTCCTATGGACATGATTTAATTTATTTTGTTCTAGTTGTATCTCTTCTCCAGAATTGCATTTTTCTAGCAACCCTTGTAACATTTGTATAGATGTTTGATCATTCAATAACTTTAAGCAAGATACCAGAAATTTTCTTAGATTACTTACCTTTTATAAAGGCCAATCTCCACTGGTATGATCATATGGATGAGGCATATCATATATTGACACATCATATCTTGGCGGTGAATTTGAAGTTGAAGCAATATTCTCCTTCAAAATTTCTTGTTTGGCCTCCTTGAATGTCTCTTTCTCCTTGCGCGCATCAAAATGTTGTTCAGGTGTTGTATTCTTTCTGACCCACTGGTGTTGTTCTCAATTCTTCTTTGTTGCATCTGCTCCAGTCTTGGTTCCACCTTGAGTAACTATATTGATCTTTTTTCCATCATCTTCTCTAGTTTTTGTGGCAATCCATTTAACATTTTGGTTATTCTGATTCCTTTTTTCTTGTATCTTTGTCAGAAGTGTAGGACAATCTTTTGTAGTGTGATTTGTTACATGAAAATACATGCAATTCATTGGTGGTTGTGGACAATCCCCTGCATAATGTCCAGGTTGTTGAAAATTGTGGCAGGTTACTTGGCCTCTGCCTCTTCCAAATGCTCCTCTTCCACGTCCTCTTCTTCTGAATCCTCCTATGTTTCCTTAATTATATGTGTGCAGTGTATTATATTGTGGTACTTGATTAAATTGAGGTGGCACTATAAAATGTTGTGCATTGTTATACTACTGCATAGGTGGACCTGTCATTAGTTCAACTTCCATCCTATAATCATCTGAATTCCTTTCCTTCGTAAGCTCCGTGGTTCTACAATCCTTATCCTCATGTCCTACAGACTTGCAAAAATTGTAGAATGTACTCTTAGACACTGTTTGGTATTTTTGCATTAGTGGACAATGATAGGGATCATGTCCATGTGTTTTACAGATTTCAAACCATACTCCTCCTGTAGGTAAGGGATTCGAAAATCTTGCTCCCAAATACTTCACAAAGTTGGGCACTCATTTGTGTGGTATCCTTTTGTTCTACACAAGGTACACCAGGAAACTTCCCTCTTCTCCTTTCCTTTATTTTGATTCAACTGAAATGTCAAATTATTAATATCTTCTCTCAGCTCTTCTACAGCTGGATCTATATGCTTATACTAATTATCTTCCAATTGTAAGGCTTTCAGTATAGCCTCAGTCTAAGTCTGGAACTTATGTTTCCTTAATGGATACTTAAAATGTGGCAA
>SNQJ01S0009047.1:55877-101493 GCA_010110895.2 Picea sitchensis
TCCCTCTTCTCCTTTCCTTTATTTTGATTCAACTGAAATGTCAAATTATTAATATCTTCTCTCAGCTCTTCTACAGCTGGATCTATATGCTTATACTAATTATCTTCCAATTGTAAGGCTTTCAGTAGAGCCTCAGTCTAAGTCTGGAACTTATGTTTCCTTAATGGATACTTAAAATGTGGCAATAAGGAATTTATAAATAGTTGTCTATGTTGCATGTCTGTTATAAGATATTTCAAGTTACCTTTCAATTGTTTGAATTTATGATCGACTTCCCAAACTTACTCTCCTGGCTTTTGTTTGATCTCTATCATCTCATTCATGAATTGATATTCTGAACTTTGTCACTGGAAATGATTGATTAGTGCCTTCTTCATATCTGTGATGGTTTTCAATGTTCCTTGTGGACTGTTTACTTCTAGACTCATAAACTAGTCCAATGTGCGGTTTCTAAATTTAATTGCAAGCTTAGCCACTTTTGTGTCTTCATTTGTGATGTATTTAGCTTCCCAAATATTTTCACAAATACATAAATTTTTGTCTCGGTGTTGACACGAATTTTAATTTTTCTACCCTTTAAAACTGAAGCTTCATCTTTTCCTAAGTCATGGAGTTGCCCTTAGTCCAAAAAAGGGAGTCAAAGTCTTCCGTTCCTTTTTGGGTTTTGAGATTCAGTTGTTCTCGAGGTGTGATCTTCAACCATCCCAATTTCTCGGTGCCAAAATCTCGAAACCGTTTAACATATTAAAAAATAAAAAATAAAAATAAAAAGGGAGGAAGAAATAAATGTTACATTTTTCGTTGCTTTCCACAAAGCACTCTTTAATCCGTAATTAATTAAACTCCTAAACACAATCATCTTTCTATTAATCTTTTGCGATTTGGGTTTCTTTCTACTAAAACATTTTCGAACTCTCATCCTTTGAACTCCTGATCCTCGATTTTCAGAAAAGTAAAAGTAAAAAATAATTATTCACTAATCTTGATTAATTAAAGATTTAATATGAATGATTAGCGCCTCACTAATCCCATCGCAACTTCACGATCCGGGGTTTTCTTATGACATATCTCTTGACAACAGGATCCCCGAAGTTTCAAAATGCGAAATCGTGTTTTCTTTAAACAAAGTCTAAGATTAAAGTTAAGTTGTTTTCAAAACATGATTAGTGATAACTAAGATTCTTTTCGCGTTTCGGGAATTGAGGAAGGCAACGATTTTCATAATTCCAGTTTTGAAATCGTCGATATACGACAGTATTAATAATGGGTAAATGAAGATATTTTTTGACGCGAAAGCGTATCTCCAGGCATATATTTCCATTAAAGCATTAATTTTTCATCGCATGTATCAGTACGCTCGTCATTACACAAATTAAGGGTTGATAAAAGTCTCATGTTTCAAACTTCATTCTTATCCTTTACATCTGTAGCAAGTCATATTTATCCAGTTTTATACACATTTTCTTTGTAAATAGGTTTCTATTCCAGTGAAAATATCATGGCACCTAAGAAAGCACCCAAGAAAAGTGAGGAAGTTGCAGAAAGATCGAGTCCAGACGGAGACGTTGTATCTGATACAATACCGCATGCCATCGATTCCATAAAATCCTAGAGGCAAATTTTCGAAACTCTAGATTATGAAATTAAGAATTTCCCTCATGATGCCGACAACAAACTCTGAGACATAGCAAAGTCTGAACTTCACAAGGTAGCTACATGGCTGCGACTCATGACTTATAAGGACATGATCAATTGGGCCTTAGAGCGAACACATGTGCAGACGAGAAGCATTCCGGACAACCGAGGGGTCGTCATTGGTTTTTTCAAACCAGAGCATATACAAGTAATGTATAAATTGTCTCCCAATCCCAAGTATATTTATAATAAAGATTTCGTGAGTGAGTTTCAAAAGAAAGAATGTTTCGAGTAAGACCAAACGTATCCTGGCATAATCAAATACTGGTGGAGACATGAAGCAAAATTCAGGGCCGACACCCATGGTGTTTACGCCACAACCTCTTTAAATGAGTATATGGTATATGTGGTGATGATGTTATGTAGACTTTTCGAGAAGAAAAGTCCTACCCATTTCCCTGCAGAATGGGTACCTCTTTTGCACAAGGCAACAGAAGGTTACAAATTCAATTGGGATAAGATTTTATCCGATAACATAGAAAAGGAGGTCATGGAATATTAGACTGCAATATCCAAAGGCCGACTAGTAGCCTTTTATATGTCTACATACATAATGGATGCTATATGCTTCACAACTCCTTTCCCTTTGATGAGTTGGAGTTGGAATCTAACTTACCTGAAACCTATTCATGAATATCATTCTAAAATTTGGGAAGAAAACGCCAAGGACTCATTCTATGAAATATGTCATTTCATGGTGATACCACTACATCAGATGCTATATGGTTGTGCACCTCCCCGCATTTCAGAGTTGGTCATAGGAAGCCTCAGGGTAGTTGTTGACTGGTTTATAGAGGAGAATTTCTCCTACATCAGAGTTTTCGGATGTTCAATCCCTCCACATGCACTCCCAAAATTCCTCCCTGACAGAATGGTGTGCAGGGAGGTAGCTCATCAAATAGTAATAGGGGGAATTGGGATAGAACTAAAGACGGCTCAAAAGAAGTCTTGGCCGGTTTTTCTTGTTTAGATTGGAAAATTTTCACTTCTCAACTTGGGTCATTCCAAAGTTGAAGCGGCAACGCTGGAAGAGGTCAAGTTGGTAGACCTCAAACACAGGAAGCACGAACCTTACCAATTAGTGGTAAAACACATGGCCCACTGTAATATGAAGGCTTATGAACAAGAGGAGTCCCCTTGTGATGACATGTTCAAAGGGACTATGACCTATGAGGAGGTGTTAGAGAGGGTACAAACATTGTCGTTCGACTTGAAAGCTAGTTTTCAGACCTTCCAGAAGCATAGACAGAGTGGTCTACCCAAAGTACTGCAAGGAGAAGCAATCAACCTTCCTCAAGAACAAGAAGATACTCCTCCAGGCTTCGAACAAGAAGCACAGAATAAGGTCAATCCTGAAGAATTCCCAAAGGAGACTGAAAGGTCTTCAAAAAATTAAGAGGCCTTACAGAGAGAAAATCTAGAGATGGAAGAAGAGAGGAGGTCCGGGACACCTTCCGAGTCCAGTAAGTCCACTCCCCCTTCATCACCTATTTTTGAGGTCAATATACCTAAGGCCATAGGAGAAACAAGATCTACATAGCTAGGAAGTCCCATAGCTTCCTTAACCCCTTTACAGTCTACCTTTGGACTCCCACAGATGGGAGCCATATATGTTAGTGATATCACCCCTATCTCCAGAGATGAGATCCCTCCTTTTGATTGTTTTTTCAGCAAAAAGAGCAAGGTTGTCCTAAAACAAGAGATGTATATGAGAGAGGGGGGTGTGGTGAAGAAGCATAGGGCCTTGGTAGATGGCCAGAATTTGGAAGAGGAGGATTTTTCTACAGAGGTAGCAGTCTCCATGGGAGCCATGGCAACAMCAAACCTTTTTACTATGGAGAACATGAGATCAAGGATAAAKAAGAGTAGCCACACAATAGCTCAATTGMAAGACTAGTTAAAGAATGTTGAGAAAAACATTAGAGAAGAGGTGAATAAAATCTTGGAGTAGGCTAGAGTTGTTGAAAGGAAAGAAATTCAATCACTCAAATCAACCCTGGATGAAATGAACCAGAGGATACAAGCAAGTCAGGTGCAGGTTACTCAGCAAAAGGATCTCGTAAAACAACTACGGGCTAAGTTAAATTTGACAGAAGGTCAGGTTGTAGACTTAAAGGCTTTCCAGACCCTTTCACTGGAAGCACATACAAAGATAGAAGTCGAGCATCAGAAATTGATCTCCAAAATAGAGATCATACAGAATTACTTTCAAGAGGTAAGAAAATCCCTTGATAATATTATTTTACTGGAAAAGGAGGCTAAAGAAGCAAGGAATACCTTCCAGAAAGAAGTTACATGTTCAGGGAACAGAGAGATGGTGAAAAATGTAAATCTTTTTGTCACAGAACAAATAAGAGGAGACATCATGCTCAAGGTATGGGAAACAAACATATCCGAAAACAAGAAGATAGTCAAAGAAATCAAAGACGACTGTGAGGGAATCTTTGATTCTTTGGATAAGCAAGTGTTAGGTATTGAAATAAATGATTGCTTTGAGCTACTGGGGAAGATAAACATTGTGAAACAATAGTTGAACTGCAAAGAGGGCTTGAAGGAGATTCAGGCGAAAATTTCACAGTTGAAGGAAATCGATGCCAACCTAATAGACAGATGGCTGGTACAGCCAAATTTAAAGTTGCAAGTGATCAGGTTTGCCGATAAAGGTTTTTAAGACCAGTTTCCAAAGGTACAAAGAAAGTTTTATTTGTTTGAGACTAAGGATCTTCTGACACCTCCTAGAAATTTTGTTCATTTTCTAGAGAAATGTATTGAATGTATAGCATCAAAGGAGGGAGAGACTTCAACTAAACAATGAAGTATCATTTGAAAGCTTATACTATTGAAATGATATACAAACAAAAGTTAATCATGCAATGGTTAAGGTTGCAGTTTTGTAACTATTTTTCTCCTAAAAAGTAGGAGATCGCTAACCATCAAGTATTGATGACGTTGTATAAATACAAGGAGTGAAGACTGGAAGAGGGATTTTTTTTCTCTCTAAAAAGGCATTTTGATGAAGTAATTTTGAAGGGACTCTGAATTAATAGAAATGCAGACTGAAGATTCCAGATTTTTTCACGTCTGAGTTATGTGTTCCCTTGTCTTTCATCTTTCTTTCATATATCTAATTGATGAATGCTTGGCTACAATTTAGTACAACCTCTACTCTGGGAATTATTAGTCTTGTTATTTAAATCATTTACATTGTTTCCTCTGTATCGGTTATCAACAGATATAAGACCTGTAAATGTTTAGATTTCGATATCATATGCTTCATTAATATTTTTCTTGTTCTCATAGTCTTCTGTTACAAAGTGAGATTCCTCTTCAATTGATGCCTCACCTTATTAATAGCTTTATGTTTTTCCTCATATCATGCATGTTTTATTTCCTTTAAATTTAACTCAGATACAAGAAACGACCTTTAATTTAGTCATCCCATTAATTTGTGTTTTGAAATCATTCTCTTTACATTGTGAAATAAAGATAACGAAGCCTAAAAAGAAAACACAGAATTGTATCTTCTTTACCTTTTATCCTTCATAACAGTACCAGTTTCAAGGCAGCCTGACATTGAACCCAGTCTTTCGGATCAAACCAGCATCGCTCTAAATTTATTTAACACTATCTTACAAACAACAAATAACCAGGTTGAGTTAGAACGTTCATGGGCAACCATTGAGAGAGATATCAACATTAAGGAAAACTGGGAATTTCGACAGAGATAGTTGAGAAACCAATTATAGCCCACACCTTTTAATCACTAATTTTTTTTTCCTCAACTTCCTCTATCTTTTCAGATGCCTTGACGATATACTTTAGAGCCTTAAAGTATAAAATCAGGAACAACACTCGGTCCTCCAACCCTTCTCCATGAAATTCTAGTAACCGAATGGTTGGATCTACTCTAGCCATTGTAAAATTTGTATTACCACCTCCACACAATGTAGATAACTGAATAGTTCTATATGAGCTTGTACTTCCACTTGAATTTATACTAGTCCCTTGACCTATTGGACTCCTTCCAGTAATTGTTGGTTGTCTAGAAGCTTCTTTCCTTTCTGATGTCTTATTCGCACATGGGGTCATGGGTTTCACACTAATTCATATCTAGAATGGAGAGCCTTCTTCTATGTTGGACCCTTGACCTCTGGTTTTTATCTTATATGTGGTGTGCATGATTTCCTCAATATTCTACATAGCACTAATATCCTTTACCTCTTCTTAATCACTTTCCAAGCCTTCTCACTCGACTATTTCCCTCTTTTTCCTATTGATCTTACACTGGTAGGGTCTTTCGTTGCAAGTCTTTCCCACTTTTCTCATTATTTCTTTGATCTGTTCTTCATCCATCATAATGGGGTCCATTAATTCCTTCTTCTTACCTCTTTCCATATCCCTCTCCATATCTTAGATCCTCCTTACTGTTTCCCCCAGTCTCCCCATGTGCGCAGAATTATTTAGCTATCAGACTGCATTATCATCACACCTTTATCATGCATTAAAATCTTGATCGACGTGTACAATGATATAATATACCTTCCTCTTGTACCCTACAAAAATTATTGCTCTATAGTAGTGTAATATTTTGCAGTATCGACTGAAAACTCAGTAATGAATCCTGCAATAATGTTGTCTAGCCAGAAATCCAGTACGCGCGTGAACTTATTATTAACTTTTTGTAGACGCGCAATATTATCATTAGTCCATTATAATGGTCTTATCCAATTAGTAGGGTGAGTGTCCTTCAGTCTTAGTATCCACTCCTGCAACAAGTGTGGAAATTCACAGAAAAATACCTCATGAAGATCAGTAAATACGTACCTCTCCAAATATTGGCGCGGTGTATACTTAGGGTTTCTATTTTCTTACTGCGCAAACTTGAGATATTTTGTTGCCAACCATCATTCGATCTCATGTTTAGTATGATTCCATGGTCTGAACATCGCCTTTTAATACTTCATTGCCTTCACTATCCTTATCAACAAGTCCCCTTGAATCTGTTCTTCTGGGTTCCAACCGACAACAAAATCATTTTTTGGATGTTTCTCGTGTTGACCCAGGTTCTACTTTAGGTTTCCAACAAAACCTTGCAAACCATCGACCCTTCTAGAGACCAGAAGGAAACACTACACATAGAGTGCACAATGAATTCTCACCCAAGATGGCTTATGGGTGACTACAGGACCCAGATGTCTGCAGTCTTGGAAGGAAGGTTATTGTGGGGATGATAGACGTTCTTTCTACCTAAAAATACAACATATCTATTATTCTAGCACATCATTATATCCAGATCTATCATTATGTAATCATTTGCATTGATTTAAGCTTAATTATGCAATAAATACATTGACTATTCTACTGTGCGTTGCATTTTACTATTACCAGATTCATTCATTCATTCATCATAACTGATTAATTGCAAGAAATAACACAACCATTGCACACAAAGACACAAATTTACCGTGGTTCACCCCTCGAGCATACATCCATAAAGATCTGGCTTTCTTCACTCTTTTATTATTATTCATCAAGGTTTATAGTGTTGCACACATTACAACTTAGTACAACTGAGGCTAACAAGATCGCACTAAGCTCCACAAGTTGTGACCTTACCCTCTATTACAATGCATATCTATGTCTCCAAGACTGACTCTAAGATCATCTCAATATTAGCTCCACAACAACTCTATAGCTCCATCACTAACTAGATATCCTTAGATCTCACAATACATATTTATATTACAAAAGGGTAAAATACATGTTACAACAATGACCAAAACCCTAACCCACTAACCCTAGGTGGATTAGGTTTGTCCACTTTCCAACTTCCTGAGCACGGCTAGCCCAAAATACAACTATTTTCCTCGTTGATCCCTGTCCTTCTTCCTTCCTTTGACTTTCTTGCTTTCCCAACATTGATTTTCCCTGCTTTTCAGCTCGTGCTCATTTTTTGTTCCATTTCCTAACTGTCTTCATTAATTGTTGTGCTTTTCCCCAAAATGGCCTATGCCAACATGTGGTATGCTATGAATCCGGAAAATCAAAAGAGCATGAAAGGAATTATGCCACCCATGATCTAGAGTTAGGAGCGATTGTACATGCATTGACCATGTGGAGACATTACCTTATGGGTAAGAAATTCGAGCGAAGGACAGACCACTGTGGTCTAAAACATTTTTTTGGACAACCAACACTAAATTCCAGTCAAACTAGATGGATGGAATTTCTGAGTGAATATGACTTTGAAATTAAACATATAAAGGGAAAGGAAAATCAAGTGGTTGATGCACTCAGTAGGAGAGCTCATGAACTACATATTGTAGCCATTAACATGTATAGAACTGATATGAAATATTAAATTGTTGCATCAACAAGTTCAAATCAACAATATGTAAAAATAAAAGAAATATTACAAGGTATTTTTCAGTAAAAATTTAATTATTATGAGATGAAACTAGAATTCAAAATTCTCATGTACAAAGCTAAGGTGTATGTGTTGAATTCCAATGAGCTGAAAAATGTAGTTCTAAGGGAAATGCACAATGTGCCATATGTTGGGCACCTAAGATATCAAAAGACAATTGTAGCAGTAAGAAGCCAATACTTTTGGTCGAGAATGAAGAACGAAGTGGCTAATTACATAGCTAGATGTCTAGAATGCCAAAAGGTAAGGACATAGTATAGACATCCGATAGGTTTGCTACAACCATTGCCAATTCTGGAATGGAAGTGGGAAGTAGTTACAGTTGATTCTATCCCTCTTGAGGGAGATTGTGGCCCTCATATTTTGACCCCAAGGTCTTTTGACTAATGTGGGGTAAGCAAGGATGCCTTTGACCATATTAATCACTTTGAAGTTGACTCTTTTCGAGATTCCCATTATGGATGTTATGACACTTTTAAGTATGCCAATTTTTTTGATGAACATCTGATCTACTAGTTTTAGAATATTTGTTGTTGCATGAAGCAGGGTTTTCCTGAGTCGAGCCCATGTTTCTCTGGGGAGGATATTTACTTCGGACCCAAAGTTGAATACAAATTGCTTAATCATATGCTCATCGATTTCCAGGTCGACTTGTGGGTCAAATTCATTTGTGTGTATTTTCGGAGATAAGTTTCCAAGACTTTTGACTGGTATTTGATCTTCTTTATATTCTCTTAGAATTCCCAGCAGGTCGATCAAGTGACCAACCAATTGTTTTTCTTTCAATAATTGGAGAAATTTATCTGATGCAGTGTCTTGGATATTTTCATGTCCTCCCTCATTTCCATTTACTTTGTCCTGGTTGATGTTCTTAAAGAATTTAATTGGTTCCCACATTAGTTTTTCTTCATGTTTTGGGTCGGGATATGTGTTTCAACCTCCACTTTGTCGACTTGGCGGGTCTGGATAAGTGTCTTCACCAGCTCTCGAATGTGTTACTATATGGAGGTTTTTTGAATTTAAAATATTATGTTTTGGCACTGTATGCAATAGGTTTACATTTTGTTTTTCATTACTTTGTCTAGAACAATTGGACAGTCTTCAAGGGAGTGATATCCCACTCCACAAATGTTGCAGAAATTGAGATCAATTATGTCTTTTATTAGTAAATATAGGCTTATGTGGTCATCCTTCCAACAATTGAAGCAGTAGTAGCATCCTCAACCAGGTTCTCTGCCGAATGTTCCTCTTCCTCATCTTCCTCGGCCTTGATAACCTCCATGACAATGACCTCTGTAGTTGTTTCCATTTCCTTGGTAGGAATTCTGGTTGATTGTCTGTGTATGATATATCGAATGGATGTTTTTTTCTATTTTTTCCATTCAACCGACAGCCTTGTGTTGAATTATTGTTTTCCTCACTTATGTGGCACCATTTTGGTCACACATTCCTTATATTATGTGGGAAATCTCTTGTGGCATGATTTTTTATACATTCATAGATATCACATAATGTTTCAACTTGAATTCGTCAAACTCTTGGATCTAAGGCATCGCTAAATTTAAAATAATCTTTTGTATTTCCTTCACTAGAATAGATTGTGCACCATAGTTCATTGAGTGAGATCGACATATTTTTTTTATTGATTGTTGTAGTTCTATGAGTTTGACACCACACCCTTGGTGATTGTGTATCCACGTTGTAACATCCCCACTATAATCCCCAGTTTAATTTATGCTTATGTAGATATAATATGTGGCTACGACCAAGAGATGTAATATGCAAATTGTAGTTCTATGTTTTATTAATAAAAAAAAGTGATGCCATATGCTAGGAGGGACATGGACAAGAGATGTGGGATGAATTAATCCAAAAGAGAGGGGAGTGTCTAGGATAATGGCCAAGAGGGGTCGAAGGGGAAAATACCCATGTATATTAATTCAACCCATTTTCCCTAAAATTGCTATTTGTATATGAACATTCCAATTTCTGATTGAGTGTCCCCAAAGCCAATCATTGAATAAATGTAAGAGGGTGGGTGTCAATAGTCACATCCCAAATTCATTTTGCACATGGGGGTTGAGTACAATCATCTTGGGGAAGAGTGTGAGTCAAGAAAGGCAAGCCAAAGAGAGGAAATTTATATGGGTGGGGAACACCAATTTTTTTACACATTGAGTTTTAGTGCATGAGGAGCAAAGATAGAGCAAGAAAGAGAGATTGGATTTGGTGCAACCAAGGAGGGGGAATTATAGAGTAAGATGGAGTGTATTGGAGCTGGAAATTAAAGAACCAGGTTGTCAAGCCTAAAGAGTGAGCTCCTATGTGAGTTGCACTAAAAAAACAAGTGTTTGTTGTTGGTTGCTGGTAGTTTTCCTAGCAACAAGTTCCTTGAGTTCCTAGTTGAGAAATTCTTGGTCACATGTGCCAGAGAGACCTCGATAAATGAATGGGACAGCCAAGGGATTGATCAATGAAGAGATACATTCTTTGGGTTGGAAGGGTCAAGAGGAAGAGAGTTGGTGAAAAATCAGGATAATTGTAGGAGAAGATCAGTTGGGTTGTGAGTTTTATGTGTTGTGAGTGGACTGTGAGAGACCACCCTCTTTTGTGGATTACTAGCCTCAGCTTGGGGGTGACTGGCTATTTAGATTTGGAACAATTAGTCTATTGTTGGGTGGAACATCCATCCCAAACAACTGGTTGCACAAACAATTTTATAAGATATGTGTTTTTATCTTGCTATTATGTAAATTTATATGTTATTGCAGTGCATGAACTTTGTGTAAATGGGAATGATTTATATGTTTTGTAATGAGTTGTTTAGATGCATTTCATGTTGACTATTAGCATGTTGTAAATGAATCTATTTTATGATTGTAGATAATAGCTAAATATGTTTTAATTCGTAGATGAAACATACAAGAAATTAGTTAATAGTAAATGAATTAATTTAGTTAGGATAAATTTCATTTTTATGTGTATTTTGCACCGTAACATCCCTCGGGTGGGCTAGTGTATGTTACACACGTGAAGTCTTAGTGGAGGAAATCTACAATGTGCAATTTGGGGCTTCTTATGAGGGGAAGTCAAACTACATGTCCCAAATTGTTGATCTCCATACTGTCGACTTAGTCAATTTCTTTATGGGTGCCACTGTCTACCATACTCAATTGCAAGCTTTTACTCCTTCCAAGAGTCGTCGAGGTGCTCATGAGGGTTTCTCCAATGATCTATTGCACCTGAGTAGTTTTTCGATGAGAATTTTGGGGATCCCTTTCATTTTGTAACTCTTTACACCTCTTTTACCTCTTGTCCCACTCTAATTTTTGAAGGTCTAATTTTTTATTCAATTATATTTCTTCCGAATTCTGAAATTTTTGACTTGGGTGTGCTTCAAATTTGACTTAAATCATATCACGGATTGTCCATCCCACCATCATCGACCCAATTTACTTGCAGTTGTCAATTTGTCTCATTCTGGATGATTTTGTTTCTTAAAAAAATAATCCCAAGCTTCTCTCGTATCTTTGCAGTTATATTCTAGAAATTCTTCCCACCCTTATTATTTTTCCTGCCAACTGGAATTCAGAGGAGGGTTTTTCAGAAGGGGTTGATATTCAATGATGTCCCCAAATCCCTTGTCTAAAAGGAACTTATGAAGTAAAGATAGGACGATGCAAAGGAACTCGTCATGTAATTCCGTGTAGAATTTATTTTTGATGGTTTTGAATAACTCTCTATCTTCAATCTCTTGTTATTCAATATAATCTCAAATGATCTTCTTGAACCACTCATTGAAGTTTTTTCTTCCTCCGTTTATGATTTTTTGAATCAAATTCTCATTAGGAGTGATTCTATGCATTACATTGATTGAGATATTCATACAATGCTTATGGAATAACTTCTAGGAATCATTCATGCATCTTTGAAAGGAAATGAGTATGTGCTTCGACTAACGTTGGTTGGTTTCTTTTTGCATATTTTTTAATATAAATAGTAATTTTACGCTCCCACCATTCACATATGTCCTCCAAGGTTAACATCTATGTGCCTTTTTCTCTACGCATGCTCGAGTTCAAAGCTATTGGCAACAAAACCAATGTTGTAGTCTAAGGTAAAGTACAAGAAGCTACCTGTATATCTGTACATAGAGAAATACACATTACAACATCATATATAGAAACACATAGAGACACAAGTAGGCATACTCAAGAAGTGTGAGAGTCATCAATGCATTTTATTAGATATCCAAACAATCTCTCTCTTTTCATTACATAGACATGTGTGTGTGTGTGTGTGTGTGTGTGTGATATACAATTACTAGTCTGTTACATTTCTTAACTACTTGGTTGGTCGACTCTAATTTTCTATTCGATAGACTTCCCTAACTGACTTCTGCAATCAACTTAAATATTCAATTGGTGGATCTAGTCAACAGAGCCATCTAGCCCCTACAACACCACCCTTTCCAAGACTATTTTGCTAAGATTTGAATTTGAAAAATGTTTCCCTCATTTTCCCTCTAGCCCAAATCATTTAATGAGAAAAACCTAGTTTGATATGACATCTCCTTCCCATAATTATGAAAGCATGGGATGGTAGTTGAGAAGTCCCCCACCAAAAAATACATGGAATGGGGCGAGTACATCCATGGGAATTTTTGGATGACCCAAGACTACACAGGGAAGAGTAAATCATGATTTTATGTAGGATCACCTAAATGGATAATTAGACAGACTTTGCATACAGAGTGAGAAAATAGAATTGGGTTAACGTTGAGTGTTTGGTAGAGGAAAAATAATCGAAGTTCCCTTGATTTGATCCCTAGGATTTGTATATGAGATGCTTTGGATTGTTGGTAAGTAGAGCAACAAATTATGGCCTTGATGGGCGCGTGATAGACATTATAAGGAGGTGTTCCCTAAGGGACTTATATGGAATAATGAAGGGGAATATCACTCTCATGTTGTGCTGAGCCAACAAGATAGGGTTCTAGAGATATGGGAGTCTTGAGAACCAGCTAGGAGCTTCTCTATGAATTTACTCTTGGAGAGGTTTCTGAATTTCCCTTACTAGCTCTGATTTTTCCCAAAATTCACCTTGGTGGTATTATGGTCTAGCTAGGGGGTGTTCAGTTGTAGAAATATCCAGTGAAACTAAGCCTACTATTGGGTGGAAAAGTGCTCACCCTCAGTTAGTTCACTAGGCAAATTCTATTTCAAATAAGTATTCTTATCATGCTTAGAAAATTTACTTACTACTTGTTTTATGGTGTTTTATAAATTATAATTGCATTTGGCTATGAAAGGGTAGTAAATTATATGGAAAGGAAATTCTTCATGACTAATTAATATTAAATATTTGTTTGCTTCCCCAGGAACTTAATTTGATTTTATGGTGTATGCCTCTCATACAGTTCATCTCGATCTGGATATCCTTACAATGATAGTTTTGATGTGATGGAGTATGGTAATCATATGTTGTTAGAAGCTTATAGCTTGTTAATTACTAGTAAGGCATTATGATTGTGGTATGAGTTTAATTCTTGTCATTGTTGTAGACTAAGATTTTATATTGGGAAGGAACTTATGATGAAATGGCATGATAAATCCTTCTCCATGATAGATTTTATGAAGGTTGTGTGCATATTTTGTGACTCTTCATTCTACATTTATATGTATATTTTATGAGACTAATTTCCAAGCCCTTCACTAGTGTAAATGAAAATATTGGATGATCCATTGACTTAGTGGTATGTATGCATTGGTGAGGTTGATGTCAATCTTTCCTCTAGTCTACACGAGCATGTTGAGATGGTGCATTTACTTAATTACGCACACACACAATTGATTAAGTCGTATTATGTATTGGTGAAGTTGATGCCAAGCTTTCCTCTATTCTACATGAGCATGTTGAGATGGTGCATTTATTTGATTATACACACATACATAAGTATACATATGTATGTGTGTCTATACACATGTGTGTGTGTGTGTGTGTACACACACACACACACATATGTATGCATACATATATATCCATGTATATACATACATACATACATCATATTGAGTATATTGTTGTAATGGCTTCAAGCCTTCTTGTTGACTCGACTTTTCCTTGAATATTCTAGGGTTTACCTTGGATACCATCCTCGAGATGAGGGGAAGTACTTGATATATATATACGGATTTAGTTGGTCATGCCTTCTCCTTGAGAGAAGGTTAGTGAATTATTATAGTTTGTTATGTTGGAAGAGGCATAAAGATTCTTTTGAATTTGAAAGGAAAATTTGCATCCTTGATTAAAGTAACTTGTTAAATATGTTATAATGTTTAAGACAAAGATCTTAGGATCTTGGGATCCCTGGAATCCTAGGCCATCGTGGGAAGGATTCACCTAATTTCACTGAGGCTCAAAACCCTGGGATTCATATCCATTCCTCTTGAGTGTAACCATGGTTCTAATCCTATTCATCCTTTAGTTATACCTAATCAAACTTGAATTAAGGCCCTAACACCCCTTTTATATTGATGGAAAAATTCAAGAGGGCCTTGAAGAAGTCCATTTTCCTTGTGGAGAACACTAAAGAAAAATTGGAGGAGTCTTTACAAGTTTTCTAAGCAAAATTGAGCATTTTCTGTGTATCACATGGATTTTTTCTCCATGTGATTCAACCCATATCGCATGAATCAAATCTTCATGGGATACAACTTTTATTGCATGAAGAAAATATTCATGCAATACAACTTGTATCAATTCTTTGTGTGACAAGGTGGAAGTTACCAAGGCCTAGGGAGACTCATGGCAAGACCTTGGCATATTTCAAGATGATAAAGTTTTATGTGGTGCATTGTATGACACCAAAAAAAATTATGGTGTGATACATTGCACCCAAAAACCTTTTTGGGTGCATGACATGAAGGGTATTGTTGCAATCCCAAGTTTTAAGATCATGATATGGGAGAGAAATCCGGTGAAGGTGAATAATTCATCACATAGTTGAGAGACTTGGTTGAATGTGACATATCACATCATAAAGTTTTATGATGCGGTACCCCACTAAAAAAAATTATTGTGTGACCGACAAGTGTAGTAGACGAGGGAAGGATGTAGAGAATAAGGCAAGGTAAAGAAAAATATCATAAGGAAGGATCAAAGAGGAAAAATATGGTGCATCGGAAGAAAGCTTCTAATGGCACAACATATCGCAAGAAGAAAAACTTATTGGGATATGTCACAAGGATAAAGAATTTCAAGGATGTGAAATGTGGTGGTGGAGACGAGAGATAAATAAAATGGAAAGGAAATATTCCATGTCATAAGAGGTAAAGTTTACAAATATGCGACAAAGGGATGAAAACCAGAAAAAGAAGAATCAAGGAAGACATGTGTCGCAACGAAATAACTTTTCGTGTGATCCAATATTGCATGGCAGAAAATATTCACCAATGTGATACATTGTATGAAGAAAAAATTTCTCGATGTGATAGGAGAGAGAGAGGGCCATTTTCGCATGGGAGAGGTTCTTCCCATATGCGAAATGACGCAAGGATAATTTTTTTGGGGAATGCAATACAAAGTTTTTTTTTTTTTTTTTTTNAAAAAGTTTTTTTTTTTTTTTTTTGAGAGAGAGAGAGATCCTTTCACATGAGGGAAAAAATTCCATGTGATATGTCACATGAGAATATTTTTCCTAGTACGATAAGAAATTTATTGAAGATGTGATGAACCGATAGAAGAAGGAAAATACTTCGGTAAGAGTGAAATCCAAGGGGTGATTGTATAGGGTGTGACCAGGATCCATATGAACTCCACGTAGGAAAAGATAACATGTCACTTGTATAGATGGAGACATGGTAGGAGAAATGAGAGGTATTATGAAAATTTAAAGGGCCATAACTTTCTGCACTTATGTAACACACCCAACCCCCTATCCAATCTTAGGCTAGTGGTATGTTTGGTTTTCTCATTTGTTTTTCTCAAGATGAGTATTCGGGTCCATTGGTGCTTATGTGAAGACTTCTCCTATCACAAAACAAAGTATTTAGACTCTTGGAATTCACTACATAAAATATCCAAAGGGTTGGCTATGGTGATCAAGGGCTTAGACACCCCTAATCGAATGGTCAACATCCTTCTTGGAATCAGGAAAACCACATGTGTCTCAATCAGATCCATTCCCATCGAAGTGCACAAACATTAGAGTCGACCTCCTCTCCGATGCAAATCTCCAATGGGTTGACCCCCAGTATCCAATGGTCCTCAAACTATGGTTTAGTATGGATATTATTTCCTTGGAGTCCTTAACTACATGAAGTTTATACTTCCCTTATACATCCATTCTACCCACTACGAGTGGGACCCATGAAATCCACTGTTGAGATATAGTCTTGCCATATGTCGATTAATGATCCATCTCCATTCTCGAAGTCTGTCCCTACTGAGGAATTTCCATTCAGGTATCGTGGACCACTCCAAACGCATTCACTTCGACCATCAAATGTTCCACAGTCCCCTCATCCAACAAACATTGTATTCCTTGGGGTTTACATCTATTCACTAGTTAAAATTTATGTACCCTCCCCCTCAGAGCGATTTGTGTGAAACCAAATGACTAAGATCTCATGGAACACTCCTTGTGATATCTACGGTCCTCAAACTCCCTAGTTTTCAAACTCATATACTTATCCTCTGCCCAGACCTCTGAAAGATCCTACTTCTATCTAGTATCTTGATCCAACATTCTAGAATTGATCCTGGACACACTCCAAAAGATCAACGCTCTTTGTTGACTTACAATTTCTCCATCAAAGTCTTAACTCATTTTCATGTCTAGTCACTCTGATGGTAACACCATCCAATCAAAGGTCCATATATATCCACTTCACTAAATCAACGGTTGCAAACCTCCCCATCTTAAAACATCAGTTTCCTTCAGGGTATCAGTTTGAATTAGGACTTAACTAGGTCAAGGTTCCTTCCAGGTCTTTTCTAAGGTTCTACCAACTCTTAAGAGCCTACAATTTTAGTCTTAAACATACTAAGGCATTCTCACTTCACCTGAGTTAAATATTTTCATATCTTGCAAGCTTTCTACCTAAGATAGGTGAATCTTTCGGGACTTAAGATTCCTCATCCTACACAGGGATCTCCCCAAAACTAGGGCACTCCTATAATTGTCCAAATGAACGATTTTCTCATATCTTGTAAACGTTCCCTTCAAGAGTAAGTGAATTTTGGGGGTATGAAACTCTCAGAGTGTACACAAAGACCCTCCCCAATCACTAAGATATTTCTCTTCCAGTTTCTAGATGAAGATTTTCTTCATATATTGCAAGCTCTTCGTGCAAAGACGTACAATTCTCACGTTGATACACCCTATCCCTACATTGTTCTCATGGATTCGTAATTTTAATAGGTTGGCCAATGGAAACAAACATAATTACTCCATTTTACTTAGAAATTCAATCATACATTTGTATTTACTATTTAACCATGAAATAACATATTTACATCCACACATTAAGTTAAAAACACTTATCTATTAAGTAAATGTTAACAACCACTGACTGAGAGAGGACACCTTTCCTCCCAATCTTAGGCTATGCTATAGAGTTCCTTCCTACATCATGCCACCCCCATGCCAAGCCATGATGTCACAAGGGGAATGATTCAGTTGGTTTTTTAGACTTAGAATGATTTAACAAGGTTACTCTCGTTCCTCCACTAGAAACACCATAGGTTACCCTCTTCCCACTGAACTTGGGACCTCCACACGTTTATCAGGCACCCTTCCCATTAGATTTCCTCTACACAATCCCTTCTCTACTATAAAATCCCTCGACGACCTCCCTTACTAGTGTCAATTTCTTTCCAGTACTTACCAAGCTGCAGTCCTCTATTACTCCAATATGGATCTGGGTCTTCTCTGTTCTAAGGTGATCATCAATCCTTTGAAAAATATTTCTATTTTCTTCAAGAACAACTTTCCCACTTCTTATTTTTCTTATATCTATGCAACTAAACACCTCTTGTTCAATGCACCATTTGTTTGTGAGTCTGCAACACACCCATCCTTCTTATCCCTTTGCTTCTTGTTCGTTGTTGCAACTATTTCTCCCTCATCTCTTCTCCTCTGCGCTTCTACCTCTTATCACGTGTATGTTCTCCCACTCATGTATTCCCTTCTCCCCATGTTTGTATTCTCTCTTACAAACTGTAATGTTTTCCACCTTTGGCCTATTTCTCTACCCAATCCTTGGGATTCCTGTAACTTCTGTCATAAGTGACATCCAGTCAAGAATACAAATTTTTGAAGGGGAAATCCAAGGATGTACTTCTTCTAGGTTTTTCAGTTGACCTTTGCCTCTTCAAGAGATCAGGTCTCTCAGTAGTATTAATTTCTTCAACCACCAATCATGTCTCTTCATAACTACTCATGTGGCTCCATGCAGGTTCAAGTATGTTGGCATGTGTGTATTTATGTTTTTCAAGTATGCACAAGCTTGCTAAGAAAGCTTCATGTTTTCCTCACTAAAACTTATCAGGTTCCACCTAAGAAAGTTTTCCTCACCAACTATCTCACTTCATAAATTTCACCTCATCAATTCCCACTTCCGATATCATGGCCATTACTCAAGTATTTTCTCTCTTAGTCAGTTATATGATGTTTTATGTTAATCAAAACATGAATACATGCTTCATAATCACATTATATGAAGTCTTATCATAATTACAGTCTTGGGGGAAAACAAGGTGTTACATTAGAGCTCAAAATTGAGCAAGAATATTGTTATTAGAAAGATCACAATAAGAAGAATACCTTCATAAGCTCAAAAATGACTTTGAAACTATGTTTAAGAGGAAATTTTTTAATTACCCCACCTCCTTTACACTACTTATGGGTTTCGGTATGTTATAGTGTGTGAGAAGACTCAAACTAGAATTCTCATTTCCATACAATTAATTATCAATAGTTTTAATGGATCATTTCCATAAATGACATCATTTTCTTCCAAGGTTCTTCAACTAATTGAAAAGTGATAAACATGTAATCATTTACAAGTTAGTTGTATTAAGTAACATCGACTTGGAATTCTATGTTTCCATGCATTTAACCATCCCATCTCTTTGATGTGTGCACAGGTTGTAAGCTCAATAGTGTCTTGAAACTATGGAATAACCAAGTGTGTGAGATTTTTTGCCAAGAAATTAAATACTAGTGTATGCCAATTCAACCTCACATCTTCTCAAGGTGGACCATGGCATGATAATGAGACAATTTCTAACTACATGGAATTAAAAATAGCAATCGACTAAGGGAAGGTAACTACAATAACATCTCTGCTACCACAACCATTGATCTCAAAAAAATAAATAGATGGTTTGAGTCTCCTAATTGTTATAGTTGACCAAGAAATTGACAATAATGTATTTGAGGCAAGAGTTAAAAATGACATAACCACAATGTTGTTAGATATGTAAATTACATGGTTCTAAGTAATGATTCTTTTAATTGGGCATCCATAACCATTAAATTGAGTAAGTAAGGTATCAATTGATTTATTGGAGTCATTGTGGCTATGGAGAATCAACATTTTTTCTAGTAACACATGAGAATTCTATAAAATGAGGTAGCTTCTAACAACATTGATTTAGACATACCATGAATTAAAATTCCCAACTAATTCAATATAACAATCAATTGATTAAACCATAGGGAGTTGTCAAAGTGTGTAAGCAATAATCCATGCAATAGACACAACAATCACAATAAAACTCATAATTGACATAGATATTTTACCCTATAAACCCAAATGGGAAATCCAACTTCAGATAGTGATGTTCAATCTATATTTTTTTATAATTGTAGGGTTACAATGTAATCTCATGGATCTATGGGCCATTCAACTACTTACATAGATATGATCTTATTCTACATCCTCTCCTCTCTACCAAAAGTTCTTCGGTGAGTCAATTTCCAAGAGAATATAGACAATGTTCGGGTACATGGAAGGACAAGTCTCATTATCCTTTCATTTCCCATTCCCTAGGATTATGTTGATACTAAGAGGGGGGTGAATATACCAAGACCTACCTCAAGGAGGAAAGTTCAGTATCCATTTCTTTTATTTTATCCCCTGAGAAAGGAGTGGATTCCCCAATTGGCACTTGCGGGTCCTGATTCACCTAATTTTGTTCAAGTTCAATATATGAACTTCACTCCTCTAGAAAATTCCATCTCTTTGGTTTTGATTTGGTTCAGTTTTCCCTAGGAGGATGAGCTAGAGCATGGGGATGAGTAGTTTGTAAATGTTTTAGAAAATGACATATCATTCACATGAATGCTATGTTCTCATAATCTGACACTTATGTGCATTTATAATTATTCTATGTGAGAATCATTTTGTTTAGAAGACCCTTACTAAGGTCTATCTCAACTCAAATGCATGCATATGTGCATAAACCCTCTACAACTCTCTCAAAATATGGTACGTGTGTGTTAGAAAAATGTTACACTCGCTTAATTTTGAAGTTTTATCTATAGACTACAATTAAAATATATATGATAACAAAAAAATTAACAACTTTTAATTGGGAACTTGTTAATTTTGTCATGTTTTGGGTGGGGGGTTGTTGCAACCTATGGTTTATTGTTACCCAAAATAAATAAATTGGAAACCAATAGAAGTCTTGGAAGTTGATATCTCTCATATTGGAAATCGATATAAGTCTTAGAAGTTGATATATCTCATACTGAAAACTAATATTTTAACTATTGGAACAACTATCTTAAGTATAGGTAATTGATACTCATTATACATTTATGATGGATTTAACTAAAATTAGGTTTAAAGAAAAATATTAATATTTTAAGGGGGTTCAAATTCACACCAAAATAATGAAGTTGATAGCAAAACCAATCAAGTGGAAGAGGAAAAAAGTCAAGACTAGGAAATAGGTTCAAAAACACTAATTAAAATAAGAACACGTGAACATGGTATTACAAAAAAATGGAAAGACTAAACCAATTGAATTGTACCAATATAATGAAAAGGGCATAAGGACAATATTTGTTAGGGAAGAAAAATCAAAGTCGGATTATTCATATATAAATACAACATTGATGAATTTTATTGCACATAAATTAGAATCATAGATAAACACAACATTGATGAGTTTAATTGCATGTGGACTAGAACCATTTGAGGAGGCACATGGACTTGAAATATGTGACAAAGTTTTTTTTTCCATGAAAAAAAAGTGTAATTCTATTCATCCGAAGAGAACCAAATTACATTTTGTAGGTTCCTTAAGCACGACCCAATCATGTGTATAGTGAGCAGAAAAAAACAAAACCCTGAGGGGGTCCAGAAAATAGTTAATAAAAATACATTAAATAGTGTTGAGAGCACCCCAATATAGATCAGAAAAGGACCAATGGAGCACATGGAACCTTACCACAAAGGACACACCAGGAAAGTAAAAAAATTGCCAAAGAGAAACCCTAGACACCAGAAGGACCAAGTCAGAGTGGTAAGAAACTCCCACATCAAGAAAAAACCATAAAGTCTTGACACCAATGAAGACCCCCTCAAACGCTAGAAAAGGAGAAACCATAAACCCGCACATGCCCAAAAAGGACCTCAAAGTGCCTACTCCACCGCACGCCCTTAACGAGGACCTCAAATCTTTGGCCCAAAACCCCTTCTGAGATGAGGAAGAAAAAAGGCACCAAAAAACACCAAGAAGAACCCGATTTGAGCATACATAAAACCCCGAACATCCAACAAAGCCAGAGAAAAACCCAAAATGACCGAACCAGCAAAATTAGTCAGAACCATCCACACAAGAATAACTGAATGTGGAAGATCTAGTGGAATAAGAGGAAACAAAACCAATTAGAACCATTAAGGCAACATATCCATACACCAAGGATCAGAACCGAGAAGCCACACAAACCAACATGCAACAAAACCCCCCAACACCCTTGATCCATCGCAGATAAAACAACCAGGAAATCCACACTGAAAACACATATCCAAGGTAGGAGAGTCCAAGAGAGGTTGAACTAAGATTCCAGAGGAAAAAAAACGACGACGGTCAAGCCCACCCAATGGGGCAAGCATGCACCACCCACTGTGAATGACGACAAATATCTGCAAATGGTGATGATGACGAGCATATGCGGGGGTGACATACAACTACACACATGGATAAACCAGACATCAAAACATAAAATCGACATCCACAAACAGATCTGGCAGATCGATGACCAAGCGATCTCAACAAGTTGCAACAGGTCGTGGAAAAGTTCTTCGCAAGATGCAGCTAGGGAAAACCCTAGCCACAGCCTTTGATCATGATTATCTTCCCCGAAATATGTGACAAAGTTATGTAAACATAGTATGACTTAATGATGAAGAACACTTAAAGAAAGTACACTTGCATACTTTACTTACAATATTAAAATTACATTATTAGTGTAAATTTCATTTCTTTTCCTTTATAAAACAATCCTCAATTACTCTCTTTTTCCCCTTATTTTTAACTTCTTTCCACCCTTAATAAGAAGAAGACACAATAACTAACTATGAATTGGAAGGTGAGATGTCATAATTATTAGAAGGAAGAAGTTCCTTATTTGTATTGAAGCTATCTGTTTCATGTTTTCATTGTGTTCCACCTAGAGGGGCACCATCTACCATGACCTCCCTCAAGGAGGAAATCTCAATATCCATTTATTCTACTTTATCCCATAAGAAAGGAGTTGATTCCCCAATCAACACTTGTGGGTCCTTATTTCTTCATTCTAATCAAGTTCAATATTCAAACTTAGTTCCTCCAAAAAAATCCACCTCTTTGGTTTTGATTTGGTTCCCTTTTTCCTAGGAGGATGAGCTCGAGCATGGGGACAAGTAGCTTGTATATGTGATGGAAGATGACATTTCATGCACTTGAATGTTATGTTCTCTTAATCCAAGACCCGTGTGTATATAAAATTCTTTTGTGTGAGAATCATTTTGTCTAGAAGGCTCTTACTAAGGTCTATCTCAACAAAAATGCATTTATATGTGCATAAACTTGCTACAAATCTCTCAAGACTTATGTGTGTGTGTGTGTGCCCGCACACACCCCATTTGGGTCTAGCCTAAGTGGTTGTGGGATAGAATGTTATCCTCCATGGCTAGGTTTTATTCCCATAAGTGACATGTTGAGCTCATAATCAGTATATTGTTGTAAGATTTTTGAGCCTTGTTGTTGAAATGACCTTGTACCCTAAAGAATATAGTGTTTACCTTAGGTACCATCCTTAGAATGAGGTAAAATGGTCGGTAGTTTTCCTCGAGATATGTTATTTGGTAATATGTGTGTGTGCTGGAAAAATGCTACACTTGCTTAATTTTGAAGATTCATCCATAGGTTATAATCATAGTATAAATGATAACAAAAAAAATAACAGTTAATTAATTCAAAACTTGTTAATTTTGTCATGTTTTGGGTGGGAGAACATTACAACCTCTTATTTATTAGTCCCTTCCGAAGGAGTAGAGGGACTATAGAGAACGATAATTCGTTGACTTCATATTAGTTTGTGGTTTGACTACAAATTTTTGCATACTTTGTAATGTCCGAACTACAGAAGTAAAAACATTATTTTTTATATATTAAAAAAACCCATATATGTCATGATCTGATTGGATGATAGATTTAAGGTCTTATTGCCAGCTTCACTATTCCTAATGAATTATATGTTTCCATATCCAAATTTTTATCATGTACGGTGTTTTTCTTAATTTGTACTATTCGTATTGAAATGTTTAGATATCCAAAGTTTGTACTAATAGATTTGAGGTCTTATTGCAAATCGATAGTCAGTTTTCATATTACTTTGTCGTCTCGGTCAAATTTTCTTTTTAGCATAGTCCCCATTGTTTGAACTATTGTTATTATTATTATTTTATTACTATTACTATGTGTTATTTTTCTTTATTGTTGCATACTTCGAGAGTCTTTGTCATTGTTGTGTACGTAAACAGGCCTGCCACACTGCATTCTTTCTTAATTTTTTTCACAGGGCGACGCTCTTCGACGGTTCTGACAGTCTTAAGTGTTTACCTAACAGGTCTCGCAACCTTAAATGTTTATTGTATAGATGTGTTACAATAAAGTTTCATTCCATTTTTTTATGGTGTTGTTTGTAATGAAATTGTGCAATATTGTTCTCCACCGGCATCACTAGTTCAGTGGTTGATGCTTGTTCGTTTGTTCGTTCCATGTTGCTTGTTGTTGTTTGATTCAACTTTGCAAAGTTGAGGTCTTGCAGTTGCAGTTGGACCTCTTCGTGGTTGTTCACTCATTTGTTGTTCTTCAACCTTGCAAGTTGTTGGACCTGTTGTTGCAGTTTGAAAGTTCTTGGGGCTGCGCTCTTGTCATCCCTCGTTGACGGGTAAGTTTCCCTGCCATCATTTCGTTGTCGTTCCTTTTTTTCTACTTGGTGTTTTGCACCTTGCAATGCAAAGGGATTTAGAAAACTAATTCGGAGTTGTTATTTATTTGCGTTGTTTCTTCTGTTTGGTTCACTGTTCAGTGTAGGTTTTCTTTCTTGTCATCTACTGTGGCGAATCAGGGGGGTTGAATTTGAAAAGAGGAAGGTTGAATGATACATACCAGGATTGGTACGTAGTTCTACGCTTGTATTTTTCTATTTGTATTTTTTTTTCGTTTTATCTTTTTTTCCCCTTTGCTTTGTTTTCATACAAATTGAAAATAGCTAAGAAACAACTTGAAAATCATAGTTTAAGGGATGAAACAAGTAATAGATGTTGATTCGTATGAAATAGATACAGACTCCATTATACATGACAACATCGATGAGGTGTTGCATAGAAATGGTCTTTTTAGATTGGATGCATTCTCGTATACTGTAGGATATTGCCTTTTCGATGCATTTCAGGTTCTACTGCATTTCCGTTATTCCTCAACCGACCTGCGAAATGGATTGATAGATTATTTCTTAGGTTTTTTAAAAAATGGCGACGTTGAGGCACTAGAGTCATATGAATACGAATTGGCATCTGATTTTCTTCGGCGGTTGCATGGAATTCATGATGCAACTACGTATTTTTCAAAGATACGATTGTCTGCATCTCCAATTCTGCCTGCACATGGGAGGGGACTTTGGGGAGATACATTTTTATACGGTGGTTGTCTAAGTGGCTCAATATATCAATTGGAATATGGTCATTGACAAGAAAAACAAGATATCTACTATTCAACAAAAATGCATCTAACAATCCATATTGCATCTTGTTCCATGATGCCAATCCTGTCAGTGGTCATTATGAACCACTACTGTATAGAAAATTGTCCATATGAAATCTTGGAGGACCTGATATTTACTTGTCCCTCATTTTCAAAGACCTTGAATCACATTGGAAACAGATTATGTATCGCATAGACTGTCATGGTTAGCAGATAGCAACAATTGTTGTATCTAGTTGTGGAGATAGTTTGTTCAATGCAATTTGTTGTTTGGTACTAGCATAATTCGATGTGAAGTCATTGTGGCTTTACACTATACACTTCTTTTGCAATCCAATTATAGGCGACAGCCAACAGGATTTTAGTTTCTTGCATCAACACATTTCGCCATATCTCCTAGAAAATATGTCGGCAATTAGAAGTTGGCAAGAATACCTTGTAAACATGGCACTGCCATATGAAAAAGGAAATGTGGAGTGTGGAAGATTCTATTTGCAATGGCTATCTGTCATATTCGGAGTAAATATCCATGTCTAGTCGGCCCTGCCAGATGGCACTATCCATTCCTGGTCTATTGATTCAAATTACGATAGAACAATTGACATCCTCTTGTTGAAAACAAATACGACACATATCCGTTATCAAACTTTACTTGGACATATCACTGGTTCAGGGTCCAATATCCATTCCACCCAAATCACATCGAATCTGCATACTTGTGGCATGATTTAACGAGAATGAAACTCCTCCCAGTTGCGACAGGGCCATACAAGGCTTAAACAAAAAATGTGGAATAAGTTATCACAACTTGAAAAGGGTCATGTGTGGAATTCATACCAGTTGTGATGAGTTCATACATGGCTTAAACAAAAAACGTAGGTTAAGTTATCACAACTTGAAAAATTTCATACGTGAGAGAAAAAAAAATGTTGGTGATATAGGAAATACTGTCGGTGCAGGGTCCAGTGTCAATGTTATCCAAACCACATCAAATGTGAATAAGCATTGCATGCTATTTAATAAGAGTGAAATTCATCCCAACTGTCATGAGTTCATCTTGGCCTTGAACAAGAAACGTAGACTAAGTTATCACAACTTGAAAAAGGTCATACGCGAGAGAGAAAAAAATACATTGCTACGCTTCCTTCTAGAGAGAAACTGGCATATCACAATCTAAAAAAAAAATCTCATTCACAACACAACTAAAAAAGGTATGGTCGCATATCCCACAATAGTCATGCAACTGTCCGAGAGGAAAAAATCGCATTTCATGGGATAGAAACAACACTGTGCACTACTACCAATGAAAACCAACAAACACTTTCTACCCATACTTCCCTGCGTAAGAAAGATGCAAGACAGACCTACATGAAACAAATCAAAGACACTCCTTCCATTGCATGTGCAATTTGCGATCAATTGAATTTCACAAAAAATAGTAAGTCTTTCATGCCTGATTTGGAAGTAGAATACCTTCGCTTGACAGTACATGATAAAACATTTTCGAGTGGCAAAATTTGTCTTCCATGCAAACGGTCGCTTGAAAATGGAAAACTACCACAATTTGCAACCCATGACCAAATAAGATGTAATACACCACTACCAAATGTAAGTGCACTTACGGAACTTGAAGAGAGACTTGTGTCTCTGATAATTACATTTACACAAATCAGACCCTGGGGCTATAAACGACCCCAGATGCAAGACAAATCAGACCCACATGCAAGACAACACTTCTAGAAGTGTTGTCTCATCTAGAAGTGTTGTCTTGCATGTGGGTCCGAATAAGAAAAGGCCAGTTACAAGGAAGAAATTTGTTGGCCAAGGATGTCAAGTACATAGTAAATCTAGAAAAAATCCTGAAATCTGATATTGGATACATAGATTTCAAAAACATTCACGTCTCTCCTGACTATTTGCAACAAAACAAGAAAACTATTTTTGCAATGATCTGACAATTGGGCCTGCCAACATTTTTCATCACATTTACAAGTGTAGAGCATCGCTGGGATCCATTCGTGGTTGCGAAATCTGACTTGAATAAGAACAGGAAACGTAAAAAACAAACCGATACACTGGAAAATAATGACATTGACTACCTCATAAGAAAAGACCCAGTGACATGTACTCGCTACTATAGACATAGAATAAATTCTTTGAGACAATTGATATGCCATGATGAAACATTTTTTGGAAAATATCGGACTAATTTTTTGTGACTAAATTCCAGAATAGGGGGAATGATTATGACCACGCATCGTTGTGGATACATGGTGCACCAGTCTATGGAGCCGACAACAATTCACAGATCGAGCAGTTTGTTGACAAATACATAACATGCAACACATATCATTTGGGTCCAGAACTTGCCAAAGTTCATAGACATTATCATACAAAAAGTTGTAGAAAATGAAAAAACTCGCATTGCAGATACAAGTTCCCCGTGCCGCCAATGAGAACAACAAGAATCATAGAGCCACTTAGTTTAGAGGACAATGTTGTCATTGAGAAATCTAAATCCTTGTTCGCATTTCTAGAACAAGGAGAGTTTGACGAGTTGATGAGCTTTGATGACTTCTTGACAGAGCTAAATCTATCCGAAGATGAGTACATCCAAGCCATACAATGTATGCTTAAACAACCAACAATTTTCCTTAAACGAAAACTTTCCCATATTTGGAACAACGGTTTCTCCAAGGACATGCCAGTTATGTGGAATGCAAATACAGATGCCCAGTACGTCCTCAATGCATATGTTGCAACATCGTAATGTACCTCGTATATGACAAAGGTTGACAAATCTATGACAGGTGCATTCAGAAGAATCCACAAAGAACATGAAAGAAGTCATATTGATGCCATACAAATTATGCATACGCTTGGAAATACATTGCTTAATCTTCAACAAATGTTCGCTCAACAAGAAGTCCACATTGCAGTTTCCCTGCCCCTGAATTTTAGTTCAAGAAAATGTGTCTTCATAAACACATTTCCACTTGAGAAATGCACATTTGTGCTTAAACCAATGTGTTTGCTAGAACAAGAGCCTAACAATTCAGAAGATGTGTTATGTCGCTCTATTATTGATTATTACCTCCAGTACCCATCTCCTATTAAGCATATCTGCTTAGCAGAATTCGTATCGCATTACAAAAAAAATGGTGTGCCCATATCAAAAAGAAAAAAACCCTTTGTGATACAGTTTGTCAAATACAATAAACATTTTGACTATGAAAACTATTGTAGAGAAAAACTATTGTTATACGTTCTGTTCGATGAAAACGAAGAGACAATAAAACATAACTTCCCTACATGGGAAGTTGCGTATGTTGCCTCTGAGACTTTAGTGAAAATCAATGAAGGTAGATTTAGTTACAATGTTAATCCAACATGGGGTGATCTAGAAATTGCAGTTAATGAACTAGAAAACCCTGACAAACTTGATGAAACATTCACAAACCGAAAAAAAACCAGAACTCCCTGCGAGTCCTATGACTTACAAGCAGATTTTCCTCGTCCTTGAACAGGTGGCTTTGAAAAATGTATCAATCTTGGTTTTCAAGTCACAAAACATCATTTCCTTATTGAAAATAATGAATAACATAGAATAAGACGTTTGTTGAATCGACAACAACAAACAATTCTAAAGGAAATTGCGCTTAAAAAATGCTTGAGCATGGACACTCCTATGCACTTGTTCCTTATAAGTGGAGCAGGAACATGCAAGACATTCACAACGAAAGCATTGTTCCAAATTCTTATACGAATCTATGATTCAAACAATTCCTCTGATCCTATGAAACCAAAGGGCCCAATAGTTGCATACACATGAAAAGATGCATATAATGCAGGTGGAACAATGGTCCACTCTGCATTTTTAATGCCTTTTAACAAGTCACATTTTCTTCCACTTAGCAAGGAAATGTTAGATACCTTGTCTAAGCTTTATGACAAACTCCAACTTGTCTTTATAGATGAGACATCTTTGATTGGAAGCCACTTCTTGTATTCCATTGACAATTGACTAAGAAGCATAAAACATGTGCACACGAAATACTTTGGAAACATTGACATGATATTTTGTGGCGATCTTTACCAGGCACATCTAATCCAAGATTCTTTGATATTTGAATACGGTTAACATGCAAACAATGACGCATGATTTATGGAGAGACAATATTAGATTCTTTGAATTGCATACTACAATGCACCAGTGTTACACATTATTTTTGGTCACTCTGGTGATGTCTCCACAGTTATGTGTTCAGGCTCTCATAAGGAATTTTTTCCTGAGAAAAGTGATTGTTGTCTTCTTCCATAAAACATATTTTTAAGATGATTTCGCAGGCCACATGTATTGTAGGGTGCGAGAAACCCTGATTCTTGCAGGTGACCCTATACTTGGAGTGTGAGATGTTCGCAGTCTGCTCTATAGGTAGGGTGCGAACCTGCTTCAAATCTTAAAAGGAAGAGGAAGTTACGAAAGTTCTAGAAGAGGATCTTCTAGAAAATGAGTTGGCATTCGCATGGTTGGCATCCTATTGAATTCTCAGATTTAGTGGGATCATCCTCATCCCTTTAACCATCTCTCCTTCTCCTATATAATGAAAGGTTTCTCAAGGAAGAGGTTAAGCAAGATTAAATAGAGAATTGATTAAAGAATAGATTCAGAATTGTATGAGGAATCATGTTTGAATTGATGTTTGAGGCCTCCATTTGTCCATCAAGCCATAGTGGATCTTCTTCATGCAAGTTTGGAGCAAGTGTGTGTGTTAGAACAAAGGACTACCGAAAGGAATCTTGCGACATCAACGCGATCTGGTTGTATCTTCTACTTTCATTTAATATAATACAGTGGCATGTCCCTTTCCCATAAAATCACTCTTATTTTATTACATGACTCCTTGATCACATGTTTAGGTCTTCATTGAATATATTGTTGTTTCTTTCACCTTGGTCGATTTGTGTCATTGTAGATCTGATATCTCAAGGCTACCAAAGCGAACCAGGGACAACAAAGACATAAGGAAGCGATATCTAAAGGTTTGTCATTTATTCCTTTTCTCGATGATAAATTCAATGATTGTGACTTAGGGGAAGTGTCATGTCATGTCCTGTTTTGTTCTAGATCCAGGTGGATCTAGGGAGATCTGTTAGTGTCCGCATATACCGATCTATCCTATAACAAAATTGGCGACTCCGCTGGGGATACAACTCATTTTATGGTTTTTTGTTGGCCATTTTCTCTTAGCCTACTTTTTTCATTGTCGACCAGTCTCTGAGTCTGTAGGAGACCCTTATAGACGGACCCAAAAGTTCACTCAAATTTTTTGTCCTTTTTCCAAATTTTTCTTGATTACAAACCTTCTCGCACTGTACATCTCTGTGGCCTGCGAGAATCATTGATGTTCACACCCTACTGTTCATTTCAGTGCGACCTTCTCGCACCTTGCCTATATCTAGACTGCGAGAATCCCTAATTCTTGCACTATACCCCACTACCAGGCTGCGAACTCATTTGTAAAAGTTTTGGATTAGGTCTTCCTGTCTTTTTGATGCCCATATTTTTTTGTTTACATGGGGAGAACTTCTTTTTCCAATGTTTGATTGTTTCTTGACTTCACATCTTGCGGTTGATTAGTTTTCGGAGATCAAAAACTCTTCTTACTCTTTTTCCCAATTTCTTACTTCTTGGCCTTTTATTAACAAGGGTATAATCTCTGATTCTAAGATTTGAGTGCTTGTTTGGTCAAAAAGTCTTTGATTGGATTAAAAGTTGGGATTAATTGTCCTTTTAGATTGCTTGCTGCTTGGAAAATTCTTTGTTCATGTGCATTTGAAGAGACTTTTCCTTTTCAATTTTTTATTTTTTATCTCCATTGAAAGATCGATTTGGGTGTTTGTTGAGTATTTTATTTTCATTGGTTGCTTACTTTTTCTTAGTTCCATCCCTTTGGTTTCTAAACAAAAAAAAAATTAAATACTTTTTCTTTTAAGCAATCATTTATTCAGAAAATACTGGCGTTAAAAATATTGAAAGAGAACGAATAGTAATTTACATTCTCAATGATTGTTTGGTACTACATTTCAAAAGAGATCATACATCATAGTTTGCATTGTTCCAGAAAACTCCTCTTTCCCAGCTATAGATAGAATTCATTGAATGGAAATTTGTATCATTCATTTCTATTTACGCATTGTTGGGTCAGAGTCTTACACAACATTGGTTTCATTTCCATCTCCCTCTTGCATAACAACAACCTTTAATAATATTGCGTAACTTTAAAATTCAACTAGTAACTTTTTCTAGGGCTCTTTTGCACCAACATTAGCTAGGCTAGAGCTTTGGAATAGGCAGTGAGACACACTCTCCAAAGAGTAAAAAACACAATAGTATCTTGTGATAGGGAGTGTCAAATTCCATTTGCAACATTTTGTCCTGGGAAGCCCTTCTCACACAAGGGTCAAACCTGAGGTCGCATTGAGATTGACAGAGTTACTCTCCCTGCTTTTGTTGATCTCGGTGTAGAGATTGCATGTATTACGAGGGTTGCTTGAAGGTATACCCACAATGATGAGTGGAAGCCTCTCAAGTTGATTTCGGGCTAAATACCCTGCCCTTGTGTGTGGATCGGACTGTTGACTGTTCCCCCAGGCATCGTTGTTTTTTGTGGTAACTTTAGTAGCCTATCTTCTTAGCGTCTTACATAAGGTGACTGTGGAGGGGTAAGTCTTCATAGTACCTGGAATCAACGTTGGCCAGACTCACTCGGACTCCTTGGAGGGTATACCCACGATTATGTGTGGGAGCTTGCACCAAGGTGTAAGTTCGTTAAGCAGGTCGTCAACATAACTTTTCCACCCTATCCCAGCCCCTTCTTGTCTCAACGTCGCGACTTTGGATTTCATCACCAACTAGTGACTTTGGAATAGGAAGGTCTTGTTTACTTGATTTTGATTCCTAGATTTTACTAGCGTGTGTTGTTTGTTTCCATAAGTTGGCCATAGAATTTCTTTCGTGAGATTTTCGCTCAATCACCATTGACCCTCCATGCCATTCACATAGAATGCAAGGACTACCCCCAAAAGATCTGGAAGATTCTCAACCCTTTCCTACCAACTCACCGGAGGGCTCTCCTCAACAGAGTGAATTCCAAGACATTGCCACTCCACGACTAGAAAGAACCGACTCTTTAGAACAGTTCTAAATTACAAATTCTCGAGAGGGATTGCAACTTCCTCCTAACTCTGTGAGACATATTTTTCGAGTAAATTCATTTGGAGATATTGTTGTTGAGTCTTCTGGATTACTAACCGAACCTTTCATAGGCCCTGAAGGTCAGGATCCTTTTTGGACTACTTGAATATTTAGATAGGATATCTTTGGCTCAGGAGCAGGCATTGATATCACTATCACACCTCAGCCGCCTGAAACATCCGATCCAGACACGATACCTTTTACTACTACCTATTATTTCCCTGGTTCGGACGCTCAGCCAGCTGACCATATCTTGATTGTCCCCCTTCAAATGTCCCATTATACAATGGTCCCAGATACTAAGAATATTCATACCAAGAATATGGTGGCTAGCCAGGCCCCCATTGGCAGGCTACTTTCACCCAGACTCACCCCGACGCTTCCTCCTAGATATCATGCGTTGAATGCTTCTATTCCCATTCCCACAAAAATCCCATTCGAGACTCCTGGAATTTCCACTCCTTTTGGGCACCATCTTGTTCATGGTTTTATTCCAACACTTCCTCGACCCCCTTCCAGAGGGTCTCTTCCATCCCCTATCGGAGGAACCGAACCTAGTGACACCATTTAGTCTTTCACACCTAATTACCATATTCCTGTTGGCAGACATCTTCACCCTGGAGGTCAAATCCCAATTGCGACACAACCTCTGATTGGAGGGAAACCCCCACCTACCCCACCCACTGGACAGAATATACTTGCATACTTGGCCCAGTATTAGAACTATCTTATCCGAAATAATCCTCAATCGACTAGGGGGAAATAGCCTCAAAATAACTCTTTCATACCCCCTAGTACAGGCCAACCATATCCAGGTCTATCCAATTCCATTTGGGGCTTGAACGCTGGACCCAATGTCGATATTCAAGGGAACCACCCTAACCAATACAACCCTATAAATTACATGCCTCTGTACCAACAACCGAATGTTATTGGATCTTCGCATTATATGAAAATTGCTTACGGTCCTACTGTTATACCTACAAGACTTCCTCCCCAAATTCACCAGTACCCCCACATGAATAGACAATTTCCCTTCTTAGCCACCCTGAAACTCCCTAATCTATCTAGAATTTTAAACGATCCTATCCGTCACTCTCTTCAATGGCCCACCATATCGGCCAAACTACCTTCCGACATTCCTAAATTCGATGGTAAACCAGGAGAGGACCCGAAAAATCATGTAATGATTTTCCACCTTTGGTGTTCATCCAACTCTTTTATGGATGACTCTATTCGATTATGTCTTTTTCAGTGAACTCTCACGGGTTCCACCGCGAAGTGGTATATAGAATTGTCGTGAGGCTTCTTCACTAACTTTAACACCCTTTCCATGGCTTTCCTCACCCACTACCAGTTACCGATCCGATACGAAACAGGAACCGAAATTTTGAGTTCTTTCAAACAAACCAAAGCCACTCATATCTCTGATCACATTCATGAGTGGCGATGACGATGATGTCTCATCAAACTTGAACTTCCCAATCAGTTACTGGCAGAGTGGTTCAAGAAATCATTCGTGAATGATATCGCTTGTGACATTGCCATGGGTGGAGTTGTCACAGAAGAACAGGCGATCAGTCATACTCAATACCTTGACCTCGTTTACTCACAAACAGGTACTCTTTACGATTTTCTCCCTGACGCACCTCGTCCTTCTACTACTGCTAATTCAATTACTCCTGTCGCTTCTCATGCGGTTGATGGTGTGATTGGAACTTTCCACACCCAACCCCACTCTGCACAAGCCTCTACCACCCATCCCAAGTCCGTTGCTTCTAATGTTCAACATGCTCTGCCTCCTACTCCTCCCGCCAGTAAGACTTCTGAGGTGAACTCTATTCAATCTACCCCTGCCGAAAAGAATAAATCCAGAAAAGGGAAGGGTAAGAATAAGGAGGATAAAAATAATATGCAATCTGAGAAGACCAAAACACAACCTGTTGATGATAAGGATAAGCGCAAACCTCTATACCCTTGTCTTATCTATGGTGATGATCACTACACTAAGGATTGTTCGAGATGAGCCGAGGTTACTAAGTTCCTTCAAGGGACCCCAAAACCGTCTACCCCGATCATGTTGTCACAACCCTTTCCTTCTCAACAATAGGCCCAATTGGTCATTCATGACCAACCTTCCCCCTCCAATACATCCTATGTCTTAATGTGTACAGGTGATTTAAAGAAGAACGACATCACACTTACCACTCGAGCCAAAGATTATTCTTCCTCCAAAGAGAAGGTTGATGAAATACCTCGTTCCTTGGTCCAACCATCTCCATCGGCTCCACCTACCAACGGTCCTCTTCATCTCGAATGACCGAGACTAGACACAGTTCTTCGCCTTCCCCCGAAGGGTGTTGTTCAAAAGTTTGCTTTCAATCATCATGCGCATGCTTCCCAGAACTACAATATTGTAGAAGATCTAGCCCAAGCATCGTCCGCGATGTCAGCCCTCGAAGTCTTTTAGAGTTGTGCCACACAACATAAGACACTGTTAAAATATATTGGTGGAATCGACCCTACGGATACAAATTTAATAATTTTTGACTTGGAAGATCACATTCCAAGGTTACCCCCTCAACTCGCATTTCAAATACAAGTTATTGTCTCTCACAAGAACATTTGTAGAACAGTTATTGATGAGGGTGCCTCAACATGTGTCATGTCTATTGCCTACTAGAAAGCCATCGACTCTCCTCCCTTAGCTGAATCCCACAACACGCTCAAATCCTTCAATGGCTCTGGGTTTAAGCCTTACAATGTCCTCCCTTCGTTGCTTATTACGTTAGAAGGAAAAATGGTCAACGTTGAAGTTGAGGTCTTTGACGCTCCTCTCGATTACAACCTTCTACTTGGCTGTAGCTGGATCAATTCCATGTGTGCAGTTATGTCCACTCTTTTCCGTGTCGTACATTTCCCACATCAAGGAAAAGTAATTATGGTGGACCAATTGGCCTTGTTTAACTCTAATACACGTACTATCAATGTACCTTTCATTGTGAAAACACCCCCTGGATATGAGAATGTTGGTGTGGGTCTTCTTAAAGATTCCTCTTTCATGGGTACTTTCCCCATTCCACCACCCGATGTTCCACATCCGTTTGTCGCCTCGATAAACATGATTTCCACCTCTGTTCGAGAAACCCCTGCATCTATGACACGTGGATAGTACCCAACCCCAATGATCATCTTCACTATGGCGACCAAATGCCTTTAAGTTCGATCAAATCTGCTTATCAAGCCATTCAATCGACAACCCCTTATACCCCCTCTCTTGGTGATTTATCTCCAGATCCATTCAGTGTCATTTTTCCTACAGACGAGATGATTATGTTTGTTATGTCCATGGAAGATACCCCTTGGGATGATGGACATCATTGTTCCATCCTCTTCCTAGAACAACACACCATTGAGAGTTGCCAACGGATCTCGACCCTATCGACCGTTGTCGTCATTTCCACCATTCCTGAGTCTATGCATGATATGTTCTACGAAGGGAACTTAAGTAATATCTCACCCACCATCCCCCTCGACATATCCATTAAACCTGGAATTGTAAAAAATGTGCCTATTGGAGCTTCATGTTCTAATGATGAGTTGTCACCTATAAGTCTCTTTTTCAAGAATTTCGTGATTTCTTCACATGGAGATATGAAGAAATGTTGGGTATTGACCCCGACATTGTTGCACACAAGATTAAGACATACCCGGGCACTAAACCCATCCGGCAACGACTTCGTCTGATCCACCCACGTAAAGCAGCTACTATCAAGCTTGAAGTTGAGAAACTTCTTATAGCTGGCTTTATTTACCCTGTGGCTCTAACTGACTGGGTTTCTAATCTTGTTCTGGTTAACAAGAAACAAGGTACAATCCACGTGTGCGTTGATTATAGGGATATTAACAACGCTTGTCCTAAAGACAACTTTCCCACCCCCTTTGTTGACCAGATTGTTGACCAGATTGTCGACGATTGTGTCGGGAGTGAAATATTCTCTTTGATGGATGGTTTCTCCGGATATAATCAAATCAATATCGTACTCACCGACCAACACAAGACCGCTTTTATTTGTCCTTAGGGCACTTTTGCCTACCAGAAACTACCCTTTGGTTTAAAGAATGTTGGCACAACTTTTCAATGTGCTATGTCTTATGCCTTTGATGATATAAAGCACATTGTCCAACCATATCTCAATGACATACTAGCTCATTCCATGCACCGTGTCGATCATCCAACACACCTTCGAGCCATTTTCCTCCGATGTCAGTTTTACCGTATACGCTTAAACCCACACAAATGTGTTTTTTGTGTAGAATCTGGCCGACTTTTGGGCTTTATTGTTTCACGTCAAGGGATCAGGGTAGATCCTTTGAAGGTCAAGGTGATTCTCAGTCTCCCTCCTCCTTCCTCACTTCACCAGCTACAAAGTTTGCAAGGAAAGGCAAACTTTCTATGTCGTTTCATTCCAAACTATGTTGAGTTAACTCTTGGATTTACTCGACTACTCAAGAAAGGTTCTAAGTTTGTATGGATACCACTGCCAACAAAGATTTTGATTCTTTAAAATTGAATTTAACCCGTACCCCACTACTTTTCCCACCAGACTACAGTCGATATTATTTCCTCTATCTCACAGCCTCAGACTCTACCTTGCTATGGTTCTAGTCCAGGAGGATGATTCTCATGACGAACATGTCATTTATTATTTGAGCTGGAGTCTCACAACTACCGAAACCAAATATTTACATGTTGAAAAAATGGCCTTAGCCGTCGTCCAAGTTGTTCAACGTTTCTGGCACTATATCCTTTTACGCAAGGCTACTGTGATTTCCAACTGCAACCCTATGCAACACATTCTTACACGCATATTGCTAGGGGGAAAATACTCCAAATGGATCGTAATACTCCAAGAGTTTGACTTAGAATTTGAACACGCTAAGTCCAAGAAATCCTTGGTGTTTGTCGAATTGATATGCGACCTTCCCTGTTCTGAGACGGAAAATGTAGCAGAGGATTCATTACCCAATGAATCCCTTTTTTCTATCAGTTCCGATGACCTTTGGTATGGGGATATCATCATATATCTCCAGACTCAGACTTTCTGACCCGATTTGTCTAGCACTGACCACCGTCGAATACTCTACCAATCCTGTTAGTATATTATCCTCGGTGATACTCTTTATCATCGTGGGATTGAATCCATTTTTCGATGATGCCTCACATTTGACGAAGTCGAGAAAGCCCTGAATGACTGCCATTCTGGAGCATGTGGTGGTCACATGTCTAGGTATTCTACTGCCCAGAAGATCTTACAATATGGGTATTTTTGGCCTTCTTTATTCAACGATTATATTATTTTTTTCCAAAAATGCCACGCTTGCCAAACCTACAACAACAAAATACGATCACACCCTGCTCCTCTACACCCTATAGTCTACGTTGGACCTTTTGCGAAATGGGGTATCGATTTCATGAAATGTCACCCTCACTCGGTCGGGGGGCATGGATACATTATTGTAACCGTAGATTACTTTACGAAGTGGGTCGAGGCGATGCCTACATTCGAAAATACCGGAAATACTGCAACACTATTCATATTCAATCACATCATTGCTCAGTTTGGTGTTCCTCAAGCTATCGTTACTGATCACGGTATCCACTTTAGAAACTTCATGATGTCATAACTCACCGAAAAGTTGGGTCTTCGCCATGAAAACTCAACACCCTATTACCCACAAGCCAACGGCCAGGTTGAAGCAATAAACAAAGTCCTCATTACCATGCTTCGATGAATGATAGGGATTCACAAAATGAGTTGCCACACGATGTTGTTTTCAACATTATGGGCTTACCGGACATCCGTTAAGTTTTCTACCGGGTTTACACCTTTCTAGTTAATTTATGGTCTAGAAGCCATCTTGTCGATTGAATGTGAGATACCATCTCTAAAGCTAGCCATTGAACTTCTCCCAAACACTTCTGCTGAAGAAGAACATCTGTTGTATATTATGCAACTAGACGAAACTCATCGCGATGCCACCCTAGTTATAGAAACCCAGAAGAAATGCGTCAAATCCCAATATGACAAGCATGTCAAGCCATGCATTTTATCTGAAGGTGATCTAGTTCTCCTTTATGAACAAGATCAAGATTTTCTAGGAGCCGAAAAATTTGAGGCTATGTGGCGAGGTCCTTATATTGTCAGACGAGTGTTGGAGAAAGGAGTCTATGAGTTAGTGGACTACAACAATATCCCTTTGAGTGAACCCCGAAATGGGATTTACTTAAAGAAGTACTATGCTTAGATCATTTGTGCATGAGTTCTTGTATTTTATTGTATCATACTTTTTGTGTGTTACTTTAATGTGCTTTTTTGTTATTTGGTTTCTACCCTCGACCGCTTATCTTGCATTGTGTTTGGTTTCTAGATGTCGGATTCTTTGCTACCCCACATTGGCTTTGTCGATGGCACTCGTCGTAGTACTCAGAACCTTGCTTCTATTGCGTGGGCAATTTATGCACCTACAAATGAACTTATCAGTCTACGAGGTGTTTGCCTCGGTCGTGTGACCAATAATATCGCAGAATATAGCGACGTTATCGAGTTGTTAACTAATGTTATTTCACTTGGTATCCACCGCTTGATTATACGACTTGATTCACAGCTAGTAGTGCTACAGTTAAGTAATGTCTATGCTATCCGAAGTCCTACTTTATTGCGGGTATATCTACGAATTCACCTCTTGGAATGTCATTTTGATTATATCGAATATCAACACATTCCTAGATGTCTAAGTACATTGATTGGTGCTTTAGCTAATTATGTCTTAGACAGATATCTGAGACTTTTATAAAACCAATCACACATCACATGTATTATACAAAACAAAATAAGCTAGTAGAAGCCACACACACACACACATATAATGATCAACAGTTTTACAAAAAGTTTTTGTCCAAGTACCAAAATATCAAAATATATGAAGCCCATGGATTTTACAAATTAGCATTGTGGATGAATCTCATGGTAACATATAACTTCTTGGGCTACCCTACGGAGCAGTCGACTAAGAGACTCAGACATGCCCACAGTATGGTGTTGATAGCGCCTTGGGATCTCCCCAATAGCGATGTCTGGAACATCCACAGTCGGTCCCTCTAAGTTATGTTCAATTGCCTCATAGTCCTCAGCATCCCATCTTGCCACTGGAGCCACTTCTCCTCGTCTCTGAATGGGTGATGTTCCTGGAGGTTGATACAACCCCACATCTGTGTCATAAAAAGATTTTTTTTTTACTAGTCATTGGATCGAAGGCATAAAAACATTTTATATAATAAAATTTGCAAAAACATTAAAAAAGAACAAAATGTGTAATTCTTACCTAAGTCACCCCACTGATCATCCTCAGGCAGAACCAAATCCAGATCTCCTTGGAAATCTAGGTCGGCGTATGCATAGTCATCGATCATCAGCATCTGGGGCCTCAACCAGTCAAAAAAAGAATATTTGATTATAGGCCCTGCTACGTGTCGAGCCATGAGGTCACACCACCTCAGCATCCTCGGATCCTGTGGGGCTGGTAAACCCCAATCTACCTATAGACGTAGTAGTGGGACCCTCTCAAGGAAGAATGACACCAAAAGTGACCCGTACCCGAACTGCTTTAGGTTACCCCTTCTGCACTTTGTCAGTTGCCTCTTCATACTGTGGAGAACCGCATCTGACCAGTTGAAAACCCGAGGCTCTGTGCACTCTATTGCATATTGGAAATAACTCTGGAGATCCATGTGTGGAGCAACGCTCCCGGCCATGCATGTAATGGTAAACAAGATAGTCCGCAAGGTCAAATTTTGGACACCCCAGATGGCGAATTTACCCTTGCTTCTCTCCGCCTCAGGAACACAATATTGGCGAACATACTTGCTCATAGGAAGTTCGCCTTCTCTACCTCTGGTCAGAGTAGCATGGTATCCACGTCGTGACAAACCCATTTGAAAGTAGATATCCTCGATATCTAGTGTGAGCATGTGGGCCCCTACATGAAATACCTTTTGATCCACATCCCACATGTGGACCAGGTACTCTAACAACTTGAGTTGGGCTCTCATGCCCAGGATCCTGAAAATTTTTAAGAGTCCACATTCCCGGAGGGCAGCAACTGTACCCGGATCATTTCCCGCAACGACATCATCCTCCTCGTGTTCTCTTTCCCTCCATTCCAACATCGTGATGATCAATACCTGCAATGGAGCCATGAGAAATAAGTTAACAACTTGATTTAACCTCTTTCATAAATTTTTATTGCGTAAAAACATGCATGAAAATCCATTTTTTGGCCCTCACAGGTGAAGCTTGCACACAACGCGAGATTCTCGCAGATGCACTGAAGCCCACTTGCGAGAATCTTAAGTTCTCGCAGGTCCCGAATGGTCCACCTGCGAGAATGCCTGAGTGCACCCACCGGCCTTAAAATGGACTCAAACACTTAAATTTGCCAATAAAAATCAATTTTAATCCATGAAAAAGTTGAAGAATCAAGAGATTACCTCGTTGGCTGAAACCGTTTGCCAAATGATCGCTTGTACCTCCTACAATCGAACAAAGAAATTTGGGGGAAAAAGAGGTGTATTGGACAAGTTTTTGACAAAGTAACAATGAAATGGTAAAAAGGGCTTTTCACCCATATTTATTCACTTTTTTACTATTTCTCATTGATTTTCTATATTATTTTTATTATTTTGCTTAAAAACCTAATACCCTAATGGCCTTGTGAGTATGGTTTTTCGCGGGTAGGTGACCTAGAAGCCCGAGCAATGGTGTACGAGTATTTTTTTCCCTTTTTCGTCACATGTACAAATAACTTTTTAGGGTTTTGTAGGAAAAACCTCGAGCTCAGTCTTCGTTCGTTCTCGCGCTCGAAAATACATGAGAATGCAACCAAGTATACTTTTTTCATCTTTTCATACTCATCATGGTAACACGAAAACAACGAAAATAAGGGAGTATCCTTTAAGCTCTTTTCACGCTCCATAAAAATGAAAAGATTGTCGAGCGATCTTTGTTCTTTTCACGCTCGTAAAAGTATTTGAAGAAAACGTTCGATGAGGGATAGTTTATCACTTTTTCGATCTCGTCCAACTAATTTATGAAAAAGGAACTGGGAGAGTTCTCTTTAAGTGTTTTTCAGACTCTCAAAACATGAAAAACCCCCGAGTTTTCTATCTTTGGACTCGTTAAACAAACATCGAAAGGCCCTTATGGGACCAAACCAATCCTTCCTAGGGTTCGTTAAATGTACTCCGAGAGACTCGTCCAAAGGATGAGCTTACATCAACAAACATATGTTATCCTCCTCAAGCTTGTGTAAAAATAAAGAGGTACTCGCCAGAAATGGTGGGGGGAATTTTGGGAATGGGATATGCCTTCATATCTGTATTAGTGGCAGTAAGCATCGCTCTTGAACATGACACCCCATGTTTTTCATTTGAATCTGGGTTGGGAAATCCATTTGTCTCTCATCTGACTTACTATAAGGTCATATCTTGGGTCGTCTTTGAGTCAATACTGCCAAGACCATTGTTGTGTCGTTCATATGTTCAAGAGAAGTCCAAACAAGCCCTCCATTGAGTCAAACATCTGCAGTTGTCCATTCTTACCATGTCAGCCTTCCTTGTGTCCATTTCAAATCATATTCATACTTTGACTTACCCTCAAAAGTTGTTACTTATTTCGTGTCATTGATGGGGGATACATTAAGGCCCTCCTATGACGAGTCTTTTTCCGTCGACTCCAACTCATTATCCAGGAATAAGACTTAGAAATAATTTAGTACCTTAGAACCTGCATGCCTTAATGGTAGGTCTCTTCGCTTTCGACAGTGGATTCACATCATTGATCCCTGATTGAGAGATTCCGTCAAGTGTTCAACTTCAGCTCATTTATTCACATTCATTCAGATTGTACTTAGGTACCTTGGGAGTCATTGACATCAATGGTGATTTCCCTCGCACTTGTTAACAGTTTTCATCAATGACCGGTAATCGAGTGGTTTCTACCATGTTATACTTCGACACATGTAATCACATGGCTAGATTCGCACTTTCAGACGATGGGATTGAAGACCCTGGGTCTCATCTTTTTGGCCCAGGTTGCACTGGAGTATTTATGATTTGTATTAACACATAGATCCACAATGTATTCCTGGTGGCTATATAGCATTTTGATGACATGGATCCACGGTGTATGATTGGTGGCCATGGCCTACATTTATGATTTCATTCATTTGTGGTCTGAGCATGGGAATGCCTACCTCAGAACTAGTATTATATTCTGTAGATGCTTGATTGATTGCAGGTTTCTGATTAGGTACGATCCTTGTTTCTGACACACACACGCATTTTACAAAGTATTTCAGCTGTCACAAGTTCCAGCCTCATACTTTGGGGGGCATTTTGTTACACATTATTTTGGTCACTCTGGTGATGTCTCTACAGTTATGTGTTCAGGCTCTCATAAGGACTTTTTGCCTGAGAAAAGTGACTGTTGTCTTCTTCCATAAAACATATTTTTAAGATGAGTTCGCAGGCCACATGTACTGTAGGGTGTGATAAACCCTGATTCTCGCAGGCAACCCTATACTTGGAGTGTGAGATTTTCGCAGTCTACTCTATAGGTAGGGTGTGAACCTGCTTCAAAGCTTAAAAGGAAGAGGAAGTTACGAAGGTTCTAGAAGAGGATCTTCTAGAAAATGAGTTGGCATTTGCATGGTTGGAATCCTACTGACTTCTCAGATTTAGTGGGATCATCCTCATCCCTTTAACCATCTCTCCTTCTCCTATATAATGAAATGTTTCTCAATGAAGAGGTTAAGAAAGATTGAATAGAGAATTGATGAAAGAATAGATTCAGAATTGTATGAGGAATCTTGTTTGAATTGATGCTTGAGGCCTCCATTTGTCCATCAAGCCATAATGGATCTTCTTCATGAAAGTTTGGAGCAAGTGCGTGTGTTAGAACAAAGGACCACCGAAAGGAAGCTTGCCACAACAAGGCGATCTGGTTGTATCTTCTACTTTCGTTTAATATAATACAGTGGCATATCCCTTTCCCATAAAATCACTCTTATTTTATTACATGACTCCTTGATCACATGTTTAGGTCTTCATTAAATATATTGTTGTTTCTTTCACCTTGGTCGATTTGTGTCATTGTAGATCTGATATCTCAAGGCTACCAAAGCGAAGCAGGGACAATAGAGACATAAGGAAGCGATATCTAAAGGTATTTCATTTATTCCTTTTCTCGATGATAAATTCAATGATTGTGACTTAGGGGAAGTGTCATGTCCTGTCCTATTTTGTTCTAGATCCAGGTGGATCTAGGGAGATCTGTTAGTGTCTGCAAATACCGATTTATCGTATAACATCCAGACAGATGAAACATTTATTGCAATTTTGAATAGAATTAGGAAAAACAACCAAACACATGATGACTTAACATATATCAATTCGTAGTGCTTGCGACCTGCACCAACAAACCCAACCTTCCCTTACATGTTCTACACAAATAAGGATGTTGCAATGCATAACACGTACATGATATCGCTCATGCTATCATCGTCAATTCAATTGACCTGGAAGAAGACAACCATGGAAATGTGCCTCGTCATGAACATACAGCCACTTTACCTTTGCAGCTTGTCCTGAAATTGTAAACGTTGGTTGAAATATATGCATGCAACTATGATTCACAGGATGGATTGGTCAAAGGTGGGGATGGAATACTCAAAGGCTATACCAAAACAAAAAAACTTGATGTCCTTTGGATTAAGTTCCATGAACCGAATATAGGCAAGCGACAAGCAAGCAAGTTTTCTTATCTATATAATTCAAACACTTTAAGCGATTTGACACCTATTTTTCGAATATCAAAGCCAGTATCGACATCAGCAAAGACGAGTTGACTAAAGATTTGAAAATGGTTTCCAATTAAACTTGCATGTGCACGTACAGTCCAAAAATCGCAAGGGCTAACACTTGATAGTGTTGCATTTTAGCTTGCTAGAATTCGAATACATGGACTTGTATACACATCATTGTCCCGTGTCATAAGCATAGACTCCTTGTATTTACTAAGTCCTCTTACAAAAGATAATTTCAAAGTCAAATAGAAAGTTGATATTGAAATGGAACTCCTCGAGACTACCGCAAAATGGAATTTGCACTATGATTACCAATTCATACAAACAAACTCATTTGTATCAATTCTCTCACTTAATACACACAACTTACATGCACACATGGAGGATATACTCAATGACTATGATACAATGCAATTCAATATTTTGTACTTGCAGGAAACATACATGGCATTGTGCATGCAAAACAAACAATTTCCAAATCACAATTGCATATCAAGTTACATTACACATGGGGTGATGATATTGGTGAAAAAACATGTACCAATTTTGGAGCATATACATTTCGAAGAAAAGAATGTTGAGATGGTGCTTGCAATTTTTTTTTCCATGGAACATAAATTTCAATATTGAATCTGTATGTTGCTCCCCATGCAACATTCTCCAACATACTAATTTTTCTTTCCAATGCATTAGACCATTTGCATCTGAACAGAACCATTGTGCTTGTAGGAGACTTCAATATTGACATGCTACAAAATAATGCCAGAACAAGAGAATTGGAAAACTACATGTGGAAATATAGTCTCCGCTTTCTTTTGAACAACACAAGCCATGTACAAAATGCGCTTATTGACCATGTATGGTCAAATTTGCCCATTCCTCAATACAACATATTTATCTTAGACACATACTATTCTGATCACGATACAATTGGTATTGCACTTGAATTATGAGATATACATCAAACATATTGCAAAGTCATATTTCTATGTTTCAAAGCATATCTGTGTAGCTTGTTGCAGAAAACCAAATTATCCAAC
>SNQJ01S0009047.1:101503-135928 GCA_010110895.2 Picea sitchensis
AAAAAAAAAACAAAAAACATGTACATTCTTCTAACACTATCTGTTACTCTATTCCTCTTATTCCATTTTATTTAGTTTGTGTACATAGTACTTGCTTTTTTCTTTACATGTGAACTTATGTTCATGTCTGTTTTGTTTTGTGCTTTTGTTCATAGAAACAAAGAGGAAAACTAGACACCGCAAAAAAATCCTAACCAGAAATGTAGAAGAATCCATGCAAAGGTGCCTATTTCTACCCGTGTTTCATATCCAATAGTTTTTCGTTTACTTTGTCTGTATTTGTTGAATTGGTTTGCAACTCTGTTTTTTTTTTCCTCCTTGGATACTCCATATCTTCCTGTACATTAACTTGTCTTCGTGTCAATTATATTTTTTGTGTTGCTATCTTGAAATAAATAAATTTGTACTCCATCTTTTCTTTTCATGTGTTCCTACGTAACAATTTTCTTTCATGTCGATTGTATTCTCTATACTGTGAGGCATACAGTCTTACCTCCCTTTATTTTTCTTCTTCTATACTTAGTCGTTCTCCCTTTTTTTCTTCCCCTCTATTACCAATTTCTGATTCTATACTTAGTCCCATGTCTATGCTCATGGGTTCCCAGGATGGCGGAGTCGCAGATTCCATGTCCATCTATATCTTTACATCACGAGTCTAACCGATCGTTGTTCGTTTTCATAGTTCGTGAATTTTATGGCCGCGGGTTCCTGCATAGGCACCATCGAAATCTCATGCCTCGTGTTCTCGGTATACATCTTGCACTCGAAACTTCGGTGATCTACAATTCGACCCCGGACTCGAAGCTTGCGACTTATTTTTCCCAGCATCTGTTGATATTTTTCCCATACATTTCTTACCTCCCTTTCATTTTCCTCTTCTATACTTAGTCGTTCTCCCTTTTTTTCTTCCCCTCTATCATCCATTTCTGATTCTATACTTAGTCCCATGTCTATGCTCGCGGGTTCCCAGGATGGCGGAGTCGTAGATTCCATGCCCATCTATATCTTTACATCACGAGTTTGACCAACCACCATTCATTTTCTTAGTTCATGAATTTTATGGTTGCGGGTTCCTGCATAGGCGCCATTGAACTCTCATGCCCCGTGTGTGTGGTATACATCTTGTGCCTGAAACTTTGGTGATCTACAATTTGACCCCGGGATCGAAGCTTGCGACTTATTTTTCCCAACATCTATTGATATTTCAAAGCATCTGTTGATATTTTTCCCATACAGTTCATACCTCCCTTTCTTTTTCCTCTTCTATACTTAGTTGTTCTCCCTTTTTTATTCCTCTCCATTATCCATTTCTGATTCTATACTTAGTCCCATGTCTATGTTTGCGGGTTCCCAGGATGGCGAAGTGGCAGATTCCATGTCCATCTATATCTTTACATCACGAGTCCGACCGACCGTCGTTCGTTTTGATAGTTCACAAATTTTATGGTTGTGGGTTCCTACATAGGCGCCATTGAAATCTCATGCCCCGTGTGTGTGGTATACATCTTGCGCCCGAAACTTCGGTCATCTACAATTCGACCCTAGACTTGAAGCTTGAGACTTATTTTTCCCAGCATCTGTTAATATTTTTCCCAATTCATTTCAACAGTTGGCCAATTTTATGGCCACGAGTTCCCCCCCAATACATTATCGAACTCCCATGCCCCGTGTTTGGATATACATCTTCCATCCAAAACTCTCGTTATCTACAATTTGACCCCAAACTCCTCGAACTCGCAATTGTATATCCATCTATATCTTGACATCACGAGTCCGAGCGAGTGCTTTCATTTCCTTAACCAATTTTATGGTCGCGGGTTCTTGGGTAAGTGTTATCGAACTCTCATTCCCCATGTTTCGAGTATACATCTTCCATCCAAAACTTGGGTGATCTACAATTCCACCACGGACTTCCAGGTTAAAAAAAGTACCAAAGCATCTTTAATTCTCCTCCATGCCCGCCACGTTCGCCCCTTCCCAATACACATTAATTATGATTTTACTGGTGACAACTCACCACAAACGTTCAAAAATATTGGCATTAATAAGAGGAAAGATCGAGGTAATATCCCATTGAAATGAATTTATGGGAGAATATTATGGAATATGATTAGTTTCCTTTGTCAATCTTGAATTCACAAAAAAATGATGATTGTTTTGGTTTTTTTAAGACATCATCGTAGCAAGAATTCAATATCATGCTAGCCCGTTGTCATCTACAAATGTGTTCACATGATGCTGCTCTTTAGTATTGTGCACATAATTTGTGTACCTTACAGGTTTTCATATTTTAGGCTATGCTTGCATATGAAAATGTTGCTCCACCATTCCAATTTGAACATAGTTTGCATTTGGGCCACAGAGAACAGTAATAAAATAAAATAATATGAAAATTGTTTAAGTAAATATAAACACATTATCTTCTGACTTGAACCTACTTTTGTCAAGAACCAAGTATATTACAGAGTTGTCAATGTTTTCCCCGCTTTTCAATAGATTCTCAATTTCCCTACCATCTTCGCATGCTTTCCCAATGCAAATTGATGAGTCTTTTATTAGCTTTGAAAAGAGTGGCATTAAAAGGCGAAAAGGTCAAGGACATCTGCATTAAAACACATTGAACCAATATTTATCGGAGATTATATTATGATGTTGCAACATCCATTTTAAATACAATGAGGAGCAAAGGAATGTTTTCATCACCTTATGGCTGCAGCTCGACAACATGTTTGTGAATATACCCTGAATATTTTTGGGCACGAGGACCAGCGTTTTCAGTGGTCCATAGCTTATGACTACTACACGTCTACTTCTTCCCAGGTGAAAGTTATCTCGACATCTGAAATTGCAACGACACATTGTATCCCTGATTTTTTTTACTTTAAGAACTTGGTCACGTGTTGCGTCGAGAACTATATTCTGAACTAGTGGATTGTCCAGATGGGCAACCATTTCCAAATATCCCTATCGCCTAAAGTATTTCGAAATATGTTAAGACTTCCTGACCCAATGCTTACTTTCAAGGGCGAGCATTGCAAACAGTTCTTAAAGAAGCATGGCAATGAATTAGACCTCTTGCCGAAGTTATTACATAACCCAGTACCCGCTCCCCACGACATGGCCATTTACAGGTTAGTGCATGTAAAAACCTTTTTCGGCAAATTGCATGGCTTTTCACAAGGACAAGGAGAAAAGAAAGTGCAACTAGAATCTCTTGGATGATTATGTATATTTTATATTTTACGTTCAAGCAACAAACCATCTTCCATTTCCGCAAGATGATTTCCATTCAAATCTCTTCCCAGTTATTGCAATACAAGAGGCAGAAGAAATTATTTATGTCATCTTATTTAATTTTTATCGTGTCGAATTTCTATCCATTTCCTGGACTATCTATGTGTAGGAAGATGAACTTTGGGTTTGACCCAGTAACATTCTCGTGCCAGAAATTATGAAGACACGACGCTTTCCAAAAAATTTATAAGGTCTTTAATTATTTTGTTTCGGTTTTTAAAGGATTGATATTTGGAAAGTATTTTCCCCAGTTTTCTGGCCAGCTGACAATCTTCCTGGGTAGGAAGGGCACTATAGAAGAAATGGAGAACTATAATTTTATAAGGATTTTCGGGTCTAAACAAGATCATTTCTACCTTCCATGTCACATATATGAAAAAAGGAAAGGACAATTCATCTCTATGCCTTGGAAAGTCCAGGATTTCATGGTCAGGAACCACTTCAACATTCTTCCACTTACACTATCCTGAATGGACTCCATACCAGTACCAATGATTCACACAGGTAGAACTGAAAATACCTAACGTGAAAAAAGAGCCCAATCCCCGACCGCCACAACCAAGACCACAAAATCTCATAGCAGTACTCCAATAGCTTACCCAACTAACAAAGTTACACACAGTTCTTCAGGCGGAGGAGGAGATAAGAACCCTCCCTCCGACAAAATTGAAAGTTGTCACAAGCTTCCTGCGAGCAAAAAAGGGAAAACAATAGTCAGAGAACAGGAGGGCCCGAGGGGGGAAATTGATATCTACGATCTCTCCCTTGAAGATATGGAACTAGAAATTGGCATTGAAAAAATCTTCCTTGACAACGATCCCTTAGAGAGAACTACTCCTCACAATCCTGGGATGGAAATAATTGGCATATATACATTGGACGAAGAAGAGTCTTTTGCATTCTAGAGCGTTGTTTTTTACAGCGAATCAAAAAAAATGATTATTGAAAACAGAGATGTAAAGAATAAGAAAGCGACATCTCGTTAAGAGTTCAACCTACGCAACATGCACCCTTCCCAGATATCCAAGATGCACTGAGAAACTAGAGATGCTCTAGAAAACTCTATTAGCAGCCTTGAAACGAAAAACCTCATGTTAAAGACACGAATCAAAGAATTGGAGGCAACTCTAATGCCTCTTCCATTGTTTGCTACTCCTTTGGCAATGGTCAGGTCCACTGCACTTGCGCCAAAGTTAAAAGGATCAGCAAGCTTTCTCACATCGGCTCGAGACTATGTGGAAAAGAATATAAACAAAATAATGGAATTAATAACATAATCTTGGGAGATGTCAAAGAGTATGGTCTCTTTTGGAACAAGAGCGCATGATTTTCATGAGTATCTGCAAGTAGATCTCAAGAACGAGCAATGTTTTTATCTTGATGTAGTTTTACAATTTGTTGTTAAAGTTACCGGTATGACGGAATTCAGAAGAAGACAAGAGGATCTCCCTTCCCTTGACCAAATAGACCAGCTAAACGCATGATGGAAAGAAAAGGTAAATAACCTAATTGGTATCGTTCAAGAATGTAGCCAGACCATATCTAAAAGAGACAAACTATTCAAGAAGCTAACTAAGATAGATCTAGCTACCAACACCAATGAAGTCCAGGACCCAAAATTGATATTAAACTCGTTGTTTTTAACCAAGAAAGCATTTGATGATCAAGTTCATATCTATAAAAGACTGCCATTTGAAAATTTCTATGGCATTCTTGAATATGGTGAAGATGACGTGAAAACTTGGCTAGTCAGTTATGCAATTAAAAACAAAAATATTCAAGAAGCATTGCACAACTTGTTTATTGATCTAAGGGACTTGGAAAGTGAATTCTTCAATATAAAAATCTGGCATGAAATGAACGTGGCGCCCATGAGGAGCTACATCAAAGAATGGTTGAAAAAAGGCCATCAACCAGATTACCAATGAAGGTCAAAGCCGTGGAAAGCCATAAAAGAAAATTAGTGAAAAAATGACAAGGCATGGGACACCATCATAGTAAGTTGATATTGATTACATTCTTCTATCTTCATCCTCTTATTCTAACAAAGCTTTAACCCAGATCTGACAATTTTCTCTTTCTTCTTGCTAGGTTTTGTTTTTTTCCATCATTGACTTTCTTCTTTCTACAAACTTCATTCTTATACATATTTTCTTTGTAGTCTGCGACAGTCCCAATCAGAGTCATTCTAGCAAACTCATTTTTATTTCACAGAATATGTACTGAACTATAGTTTTTTTTACAAATTCAAAGACAACTGTTTTGGGGAAATATTCTCAAATGTATTTTGTGACCCAGTTAATCTAAATATAAATATTTGGGGTTGTTCTATGCTAGTATTCAATGCTTGGTGTTGTTATTTGAAATTTGTATTTCTTCGTAAAATTAACTCATTTCGTTGTACATGTTCATGTTCTATATTGTGCATATACTGTAGCTTCCTATATTTCAGAATATTCTTCGATATACAAACTGTAAAGTCATATATTTTTTTTCTTTGTTCCTTGTAGGTTTGAGAAAAAAAATTCGAGCCCAAAACACCATTCAAATTCGAACATGGTTTACATTTGGACCACAAATAATCTAGTAAGATACATTAATATGGATACATTTTAAATAAACATAAATAAAATCCCTTTAAACTTGAACCTGAATTTCTCGGGCTCCTGGATTGTCTGCGGGTTGATCGGTTAGTGGACTGTCAAATCCTCATTTCCAACTATATCTTCACATCAGGAACCCGACCGACGATAGTCCCTTTCAACACTTGGCCAAATATCTCACCGCGACGTCCCAACTTAGTGCTATCGCATTCTTATCCTGTGTGTTATGTTATATACATATTGTACCCAACACTTCCGTCATATACATTTTGCACCCAACAATTTTGTGATAAAAGATAAAGTATAGAAGACAAAAAAGAAGGGTTAATATATTGACATCTGTGATAGATATCCCATTTGCTCGCAATATTTTTTCTGCATGTTTCTGGAGAAGTTATATACTTATTTCTATACTTTGAAAGAAATGTGAGGTGGATGGCACATGAATACCTTTGGAAAGCGGTAAGACGAGCTTCAAAATAGGGTGGCAAGGGTTCCCGAGGAGACGTAAGGCCCTGACTATCAAATTGTATATATCGGAACATTTCAATGCAAAATGTGTAACACGAAGAGGGTGTTCCTGCCATCCTCAATTCAAATTCATTATGTTATCGCTAGTGACAACTCGATGCAATTMAAATTCATTCTGATTTCACTAGTGACAACACAATGCACACAACACTTCTATGATATACATTTTTCACCAAACATTTTTGTCATTTACAATTCGATCCCATTTTCCAAAATTTACCTTGTAACCTGCTTGGCAGCRAATTTGACTTTTTTCGAACTTATTGATTGTCTTATATCGTCACATCATGAGCCCAAACGACCGCAGTTCCTTTCAACACTTAGCCAATTATCTCTCTGCGGGGTCGTGGTTGGTGCTATTATAGATCTTGCACCTAAAACTGGTGCCATCTACAGTTCTGCCATATACATCTTGCACCCAAAACTTTTGTGGTCTACAATTCGTCTACATATTGGAACATGGTTTGCATTTCGACAGCAAATAATATATTAAGATACATTAATATAAATACAATTTAAATAAATATATTTAAACTTGAACCTGAATTTTTTCGAACTCGTTGATTGGTCCTATATCGTCCCATCATGAGCTCGACTGACCGCAGTTCCTTTCAACACTTAGCCAATTATCTCTCCGCAAGGTCGCAACTTAGCGCTATTGAGTTTTTATGCCCCTTGTTCCATGATATACGTATTCAACAACAATTTACGAGAGTTCGACCGACCCCCTAGTTGGAGCTATTATAACAATTGCACCCAAAAATTTCGTCATCTACAAGTGCACGATATACATCTTGCACCTAGAACTTTCGTACTCTATAATTTTTCATGACTTCATGCTATTGATTTCTTATGCCCCATGTTTTCTGATATACATATTGCACACAACACTTAAGTGATATATATTTAGCACCAAACACTTGCGTCATTTACAATTCAACCCCGGTTATATAGCCCGCCTATCTGGGAATCTGTAATCTGAAAAGTGGCTAGGCATCGAATGGTTAGCGGTCGGTCAGAGTCACAATATAAAAGCACAAGCGCAAATGTGAACTGGTGTGTCTGCCAACACGCGCATTGGGACATTTTCGAAAAAAGGGCTAAGTAATGAGAAAGAGAGAGTAAAGGGGAAAAATGGTCGGACGAGCTTCAAAATAGGGTGACAAGGGTTCCCGAGGAGACGTAAGGCCATGCCTAGAAAATTGTATATATATTCTTCTTCTACTTGTGACAAATCAGTGCACATGTCTGCTTATTGGCATTAACAACCAAAAAAAAGTATTCAACAACAATTCACGGGAGCCCAACCCACCCCCGGGTTGGCGCTATTATAGATCTTGCACCCAAAACTTGCGTCATCTACACTTCCATCATATACATCTTGCACCCAAAACTTTCGTGGTATACAATTCGTCCACATATTTGAACATGGTTTACATTTGGACCACAAATTATCTATTAAGATACATTAATATAAATACAATTTAAATAAATATATTTAAACTTGAACCTGAATTTTTTCAAACTCGTTGATCGGTCCTATATCATCACATCATGAGCTCGATCAACCGCAGTTCCTTTCAACACTTAGCCAATTATCTCTCTGCGGGGTTGTGCCTTCTATCAATTTCTTATGCCCTCATGTTTCGTGATATACATGTTGCACACAATACTTCCGTGATATACATTTTGCACCAAACACTTCCGTCATTTACAATTCGACCCCATTTTCCAAAATTTACCTTCTAAGTTGCTTGGCAGCGAACCTGGATTTTTTCAAACTCGTCGATTGGTCCTATATCGTCACATCATGAGCCTGACTAACCACAATTCCTTTCAACACTTAGCCAATTATCTCTCCGCTGGGTCGTGGTTGGCGTTATTATAGATCTTGCACCTAAAAATTGCGTCATCTACAGTTCTGCCATATACATCTTGCACCCAAAACTTTCGTGGTCTACAATTCGTCCACATATTGGAACATGGTTTGCATTTCGACCACAAATAATCTATTAAGATACATTAATATAAAAACAATTTAAGTAAATATATTTAAACTTGAACCTGAATTTTTTCGAACTCGTTGATTGGTCCTATATCATCACACCATGAGCCTGACCAACCACAGTTCCTTTTAACACTTAGCCAATTATCTCTCTATGGGGTCGTGACTTAGCGCTATCGAATTTTTATGCCCCCAACCCCCGGGTTGGCGCTATTATAAATCTTGCACCCAAAACTTTTGTCATCTACAAGTGCACGATATACATCTTGCACCCAGAACTTTCGTACTCTACAATTCATCACGACTTCGCGCTATCAATTTCTTATGCCCCCTGTTGCCTGATATACATGTTGCACACAAAACTTAAGTGATATACATTTAGTACCAAACACTTGCGTCATTTACAATTCGACCCTGGTTATAGAGCTCGTCTATCTGGGAATCCGCAATCTGAAAAGTGGCTAGGCATCATTTGCGCAAATGTGACTCGTGATTTTATATCGTGACTCCGACCATCCGTCAACACGCGCATTGGGACATTTTAGGAAAAAGGGCTAAGTAACAAGAAAGAGAGAGTAGAGGGGAAAAACGGTCAGACGGGCTTCAAAATAGGGTGACAAGGGTTCCCGAGGAGACGTAAGGCCCCGCCTGACAAATTGTATATATATTCTGCTTCTACTCGTGACAACTCAGTGCACAAGTTCGCTTATTGGCATTAAAAACCAAACAATGTATTCAACAACGATTTACCCCCCGAGTTGGTGCTATTATAGATCTTGCACCCAAAACTTGTGTCATCTACACTTTTGTCGTATACATCTTGCACCCAAAACTTATGTGCTATACAATTTGTCCACATATTCAAACATGGTTTACATTTGGACCACAAATTATCTATTAAGATACATGACCACAAATTATCTAATAAGATACATTAATATAAATACAATCAACAACGATTAACCCTTCGAGTTGGTACTATTATAGATCTTGCACCCAAAACTTGTGTCATCTACACTTTTGTCGTATACATCTTGCACCCAAAACTTCTGTGGTATACAATTCGTCCACATATTCGAACATGGTTTACATTTGGACCACACATTATCTATTTAGATACATTAATATAAATACAATTTAAATAAATATATTTAAACTTGAACTTGACTTTTTTCGAACTCGTCGATTGGTCCTATATTGTCACATCATGAGCCCGACCGCTCGCAGTTCTTTTCAACACTTAGTCAATTATCTCTTTGCGGCCTTCTATCAACTTCTTATGCCCTCTTGTTCCGTGTTATACATGTTACACACAACACTTCTGTAATATACATTTTGCACCAAACACTTCTGTCATTTACAATTCAACCCCATTTTCCAAAATTTACCTTGTAAGTTGCTTAGCAGGGACTACACTGCCATGCAACACTTGTTATTACCAAAATAAATAAAATAAAAATTGATAAAAATATTTAAAGTTGATATCTTTCATATTGAAAACATTTTAACTATTAAAACCAATATGTTAAGTATAAGAAATTGATACTCATAATTCTTTATAATGAATTTGACTAAAATTAATTTACATTTAATGAAATGAAATTTAAAACACAATTTTAATATTTTAAATTTAAAACAAAAATTTAATATTTTAAAAAGGTTCATATTCATACCAAAATAATGAATAGCGAATTCTTTAGAATGACTTTGACTAAAATTAATTTACATTAAAATTTAAAACAAAAATTTAATATTTTAAATTTAAAACAAAAATTTGATATTTTAAAAAGGTTCAAATTCATACCAAAATAATGAATGGTGAAGTTTATAGAAAAACCAATCAATTAAAAAAACAAGTGAAGAAAAGAAAACTAGTACAAATACACTAATGAAAAGAAAAACATACAAATGTGGTATTACAAAACTTTGGAAGGAGTAAGCTAAACGAATTGTCCCCATATAACTAAAAGACAAAGGACAATATTTATTCAATAAGAAAAAATCAAAGTTAGATTATTCATAAATAAATACAATATTGATGAGTTTTGTTGCAAATGAACTAGAACTATAGATGAATACAACATTGATGAGTTTTGTTGCATATGAACTAGAGTCATGTGAAGAGGTACACCGATTTGAAATATGTGACAAAGTTATGTAATCATAGTATGACTTTTTCTTAAGAACAATACTCGGGAGTTGTATGAATCACTTTTAGATAAGAAAGTCATTGGTTAGAGATGGGTTTATACCATTATGGGAATATGAATTTTTAATCTTTATAGAAATAATTTTGATTAAATATGTGTTAGAATAATTAAAATGGTAACAATTAAGTTAATAATTTAATTAATAATTTTATTGAAATTACAATCTGTATTAGAAGTAAATTAAATAATTGTTTGTTTTTATAAAATGTGAAATTTGAATAAAATCTTTATATGTAACATATATATTTTTTCATAAATCATGAATTTGAATAAAATCTTCATATGTAACATATACTTTTTACATAAATGAAGAATTTGAATAAGTTCTTTGCATGTAACAATTTTTTTTTTTTAATATAAATAAGATTTTGTTTGAAAAATACTAATATAAAATGAATTAATATGCTTAGTTTTTATTATATATAAATAAGATTGTGTTTGAAAAATTCTTTGTATAAAATGAATTAACATGCTCAGTTTTTATTATATATAAATAAGATTGTGTTTGAATATTTTTTTTATTTTTTTTTATTTTTTTTATTTTTTTTTGTAAAATGAATTAACATGCTCAGCACAGAGACATTGAATATTGGAAAGTGACAAAACAAATTTAAAGAAACAAGTTATAGCTATCTAGATTTAGGCTAAGTATGATCTACGTTGGGTGACATATTCAATGTGGGTACAATTGTAAATTCATAGACCATCAAGCAACAACAAATTATGTCACTTTCCTCAACCACAATTGAATACAAAAGATCATGCTTGTTGTGGTGGTCAATATGGGCAATGTCCGACAGGTTGTCCCCCGGGATTCAATGGTCATCAGACTAGGGTTTAGTACGACTATGATTGCCTCAAAGTCCCTAACTACATGAAGGTTATACTTCCCTTATACGTCCATTCTACCCACTATGAGTGGAACCCACAAAATCCACGGCTGAGATCTAGTCTTGCCTTATGTCGATCAACGATTCATCTCCATTCTCGAAGTCCATCCCTACCAAGGCATTTCCATGCAGGTATCGTGGACCACTCCAAACAAATTCACTCCAACCATCAAACGTTCCACATACCCCTCATCCAACGGACATCATATGCCTCAAGGTTTACATCTATTCACTAGTTAATATTTATGTACCCTCCCCCTCGGAGTGATTTGTTCTAAATCCAATGACTGATATCTTGTGGAACACTCCTTGCGATATCTACGGTGCTCAAACTCCCTAGTTGTCAAACTCCTATCTTGATCCTCTTCTCAGACCTCCGACAAACCCTACTTTGATACACTAGTATCTGGAACCAACGGTCCAGAATTGATCATGGCCACACTCTGAAATATCAACGCTCCTCATTGACTTGGAGTTTCTCCATCAAAGTCTTAACTCATTTCCCCATATAGTCGCTCTGATGGTAACACCATCCAATCAATGGTCCAGATCTATTCGCTTCACTATATCAACGGTTGCAAACCTCCCCATCTTAAAACATTGGTTTCCTTCAGGGTATCAATCTGAATCGGGACTTAACTAGGTTAAGGTCCTTCCAGGTCTTTTCTATTGTTCTAAGAACTCCTAAGAGCCTGAAATTTTACTCTTAAACATACTAAGGCATTCTCACTTCACCTGAGTTGAAGATTTTAATATCTTGCAAGATTTCTACCTAAGATAGTTGAATCTTTCAGGACTTAAGATTCCTCATCCTACACATAGATCTCCCAAACACCAGGGCACTCCTATCATTGTCCAAATTAAGGATTTCTTCATATCCTATAAAATTTCCTCTCGAGAGTAAGGGAATTTTGGGGGTATGAAACTCTCAGAGTCTACACAGAGACCCTCCCCAATCACTAAGATATTTCTCTTCCAGTTTCAAGATGAATATTTTCTTCATATCTTGCAAGCTCTCCATGCAAAGCCTTGCAGTTCTCACAGAGATACACCCTATCCCTACATCGTTCCCATGGATTCATAAGTTTAATAGGTTGGCCAATGGAAACATACATAATTACTCCAACTTCTTCTTTTTCTCACATCTATGCAACTAAACACCTCTTTTTCAATGCACCATATGTCTGTGAGTATGCAACTCACCCATCCTTCTAATCTCTTTGCTTCTTGTTCGTTGTTGTGACTATTTCTCTCTCATCTATTCTCCTTTGCGCGTTTACCTCTTCTCACGTGTATGTTCTCCCACTCATGTGTCCCCTTCTCCCCCTGTCTGTCTTCTCTCTTTCACATTGTAATGTTTTTCCACCTTTGGCCTCTTTCTCTGCCCAATCCTTGGGATTCCTGTGACTTCTGTCATAAGTGACCTCCAGTCAGGAATATAAATTTTTGAAGCGCCAATCTAGGGATGTACTTCTGCCAGGTTTTTCAGTTGACATTTGCCTCTTCAAGAGATCTGATCTCTCAACAGTATTAATTTCTTCAACCACCAATCATGTCTTTGCATAACTACTCGCATGGCTCCATGCAGGTTCAAGTACACTGGCATGTGTGTATTTATGTTTTTCAAGTATATGAAAGATTTCTAAGAAAGATTCATGTTTTCGTCACTTAAACTTCTCAGGTTTCACTTAAGAAATTTTTCCTCACCAACCATCTAACTTCATAAATTTTACCTCATCAATTCCCACTTGTGATATGATGTCCAGTACTCAAGGATTTTCCCTCTTAGTCAGTTATTTGATGTTTTATGTTAATCAAAACATGAATACATGCTTCATAATCGCATTATATGAAGTCTTAGCATAATTACAATCTTGGGGGAAAATAGGGTGTTACATCAGAGCTCGGAATTGAGCAAGAGTATTGTCATTAGAAAGATCTCAATAAGAAGAATGCATTCATAAGCTCAAAAATGACTTTGAAACTATGTTTAAGAGGAAATTTTTTAATTACCCCACCTCCTTAACACTACTTATGGGGTTCGGTATGTTATAGTGTGTGAGGAGGCTCAAACTAGCATTCTCATTTCCATACAATTAATTATCAATAGTTTGAATGGATCATTTCCATAAATGACATCATTTTCTTCCAAGGTTCTTCCACTAATTGACAAGTAATAAACATGTAATCATTTACAAGGTAGTTGTATTAAGTAACATCGACTTGGAATGCTATGTTACGATGCATTTGACCATCCCATATCTTTGATGTGTGCACAGGTTGTAGGTTCAATAGTGTGTGCTTTTTTTGCCAAGAAATTCAATACTAGTGTATGGAAATTCAACCTCACATCTTCTCAAGGTGGACCATGGCACAAGAATGAGACAATTTATAACTACATGGAATTAAAAAATAGCAATCGACTAAGGGAAGGTACTATAGTAACATCTCTTCTACCACAACCATTGATCTCCCTTTGAAAAATAAATATATGGTTTGAGTCTCGTAATTGTTATATTTGACCAAGAAATTGACAATAATGTATTTGAGGCAAGAGTTAAAAATGACACAACCACAATGTTGTTAGATATGTAAATTACATGGTTCTTAGCAGTGATTCATTTAATTGAGCATCCATAGCCATTAAATTGAGTAAGTAAGGTATCAATTGATTTATTGGAATCGTTGTGGCTATGGAGAATCAACATTTTTTTCTAGTAACACATGAGAATTCTAGAAAATGAGGTAGATTTTAACAACATTGATTTAGATAGACCATGAATTAAAATTCCCAACTAATTCAATATAAAAATCAGTTGATTAAACCATAGGGAGTTTTCAAAGTGTGTAAACAATAATCCATGCAATAGACACAACAATCACAATAAAACACATAATTGACATAGATATTTTACCCTAGAAACCCAAATGGGAAATCCAACTTCAGATAGTGATGCTCAATCTATATTTTTTATAATTGTAGGGTTACAATGTAATCTCATGGACCTATGGGCCATTCAACAAGTTACATATATATGATCTTATTCTACATCATCTCCTCTCTACCAAAAGATCCTTTGTGAGTCAATTTCCAAGAGAATATAGACAATGTTGGGGTACATGGAAGGACAAGTCTCATTATCCTTTCATTTCCCATTCCCTAGCATTATGTTGATACTAAGAGGGGGGGTGAATCAATATCAAGTACAATTTATCACTTTTTACAACTTTACTTTCCAATCAAGTAATATATCCAATGAAGAGCAGAATAAGAGATACACAATGCACAATAGAATAAGTGGAAATCCACTTACTTTTTTTTTATATAATAAAATATTTCATTCAAAGGAAGCTACAACTTCCAATTTCTCCATCTGCAACTGGAAGGAGGCTCCAATCCCCTAATTTATAGACTCCAACCTGAAGGAATATCCAAATCACTATATTCTCCGGCTCCAACCGGAAGGAGGCTATGATCCCCTTTCCTTGCCCCTTCCTTCCACCCTTAAATATGTATATAAAAGAATAAGTTTATCAAACCATCACCATAAGAATGAATACAACAATTGCTTAAAATCTTGTGCCCAGATCTTCAAGAATACACCTCAAAGCATGTGCCAAAACTGAGATACCAAAGATCTTCTCTTGAAAGAATTGGGTAACTAGCAGGGCCTCATGTGACGAGGCTAGGTCCACCCACAAGGTCCCCACGAGAAACTATATGTTCAACCAACGAGGGCCTACTCAGATAGGAGTTTTCAGAGACCCTCCTTGTACCTGCAACTCCAACCTTCCTCGCTCATGTAGCTCCAAGTATGACCTCCTTCGTACAAATTCGCTACCAAAACTTGTATGCTTGGATGATTCAAATAAGAGGGTCTTTCATGTGTATTTATATTATTTCAAGTAATTCTTTTACTTGTTTTAGGTTTGACATGTAATTTCTTATTTGCACTTACTTCGTTTAACTATAGGGCCAACCTGTAACTTCTTGTTTTCAATTCACATGATCATCTTCGAGAGAGCATATCTCCTCAACTGTGACGAGCCACATGGCATGCTACCTATCGTTGGAAACGACTCGATGAGGGATATCAATACATGGGGGTTCTACAAGCATTTGTAATGTACTTCATGCTATTTTTCTTCAATCAATCTACAGGGATTATGAACTTCTTCTAGGGTTGACATCAATAACAACCAATTTCCAACAATCTCCCCCATTGTCATTGATGGAAACACTTATGCTCCTCTTGTCATCCTACTCTCCCCCTGTCATCATGCTTCTGATTTTTCTCTCGCCCTTTGAAATAAATGGAAAAGAGTGACTCTTTTCTTTAGGGTTGTTCCCCCTAAACATATGGCACTCAATAATACTTCTTCTTTCTTTTTTGTCTTCTTATCCTTTCTTTCTTTGTTATGGTCCTTGGAGCTCTTTTGTGTGACTTCAATTTTCTTTCTCTTTTCTTTTTCTATGATGTATATGCTATTTGGTCTTCTTCTTCTTGTTTCAACCAATATTCTCGAGTCTTCTTCTCTAATTTCACATTTTCGAGAATCAAATGTAAGAGTGTATCCTTGATCACATATTTTACTGACACCGAGGAGATTATGCTTCAAATCTTCAACTAGTAGAACATTTTCAAATTTTACATTTTCACTTCCAAGATTTACTACACCTTTTCCAAGTATTTTGATAGAGGAGTCAGCTCCAAATGCAACACTTCCACCCTTTTTATTTAAGTTGATGAATTTGTTTTGGTCCCTAATCATGTGTGTTGAGCACCCACTATCTATGTACCATTCATCTTCTTCTTCTTTGTCTTCAACGATCAGTGCTATTCGATAATATTCCTAGTTTGGATTCTCTTTCTTTCTCCATATTGTAGCTAGTTTTATAATAGGAGCATCTTCTTTTGTATCTATGCAATCTTGTGCTTTGTGACCAAGATTATTGCATTTGTAGCATATAATATTTTGATCCATTAGTGGATCAAATGGATTGTAATTTCTATTGACATATCCATAAGCATTTCCAGGTCTGTTGTTTACATGATTGTTCCTTGGATATCCATAATCATTTCAGTTTCTCACATAGTTGTTTCTTGCATTGATTTTGTAGTGAATTTCTTTGTGTCCAAAGTTTCTGCAAGTATAGCAATGACCAAGAAATATATTCCCATACCTGATAGGAAGTGACCTTCTTGGTGTTTCACGCCTTCTGAATTCTGGTCTTCTATTCCAGTTGGAGGTGTTATGTTCCTGTCGCTCTTCAACTCCTTCTTGATTGTTCTCATACCTAGTAGGAAAGGACCTTCTTGATGTTTCATCCCTTTTGAATTCTGATCCAGGTATAATTTTAAGGATGGAAATTTATACTAAAATGTCGAAACCTAGGCTAATCTTACTAGTCCTTGATATGTAAAATATAAAATGTTTGACAATTGTTTGGTAAAAATATTCAAATTTCTAAGGATTTTATATAGTTTCTATAATTTTTTGGCGATTTTTAAGGTAAATAATTTTATTCTATGGAATTTGGGTGAATTTTTTTTAGAAAAAATGGAAATTGGTGAATATTTTTTTGGGAAAAAACATGGAAAATTAGCCCATTTACAAACTTTAGCCCCTAAAATCATCTATGTTATGATCTTCTGTCATGTTCATGTTGTTCTTAAATCTCTTTTTGATTTCTCATTCCACTTCGTAAGGCATTTGCAAAGCTTATAGAATTTCCTTAATCTTCCTTGCTTGATTTATCTATGTCTGTTGTCTTCAAATTGTTATTGTATCAAGGTCCCGTCTTATCGTTTGGTGACCTCTGATTGCTAAGAATTTCATCCATCTTTTTAGTACTTTTTCCAAAATTCTTCAATTTCTCTGTTGTTAACATCAACGCTTTTCTTGTGTGATCCAATTCTTCTTTTAATTTCTCATAATATTCTAACTTTTCCTTCAAGTTGTTAATTGTCTTTTCAAGCTCATGATTTTCTTCTTCACAATTCGACAATTCAATTTTCAACTATCTATTTTTTTTTTGAGCTTGCTATTTCTTTTTCAACATGCTTTAATTTCTCAATATTTCCATCATCTTCTTTTTCACTTTCTGTGATGTCTTTGCCTCCCCAAAAAGAGACAAAGCATGTTCCTTCATCAGACTCTTCTTCAGAATTGATTTCTTCTATTTCATAATTTTTGTGATCATCATTCTAAGTTTCTTGAGTTATGAAGAGAACTTCTCTTACATCTTCTTCTCTATTGTTTTCATCTAAAGAGCCGACATCCTCCTTGGAATAGAGGATATTTTTCTTTTAGAATCTTTTCTTTTCTTCAAAAGGACATTTCTTAGCATAGTGTTCTATTCTACCACAATTGAAACATTTAAAAGGTAACTTACCTTTCTATTTGTTGGTTCCCCTCTTGAGATTTCTTACAAAATGTATTTTTTCTTCATCTGAATCATCTCCCGATCTTTCTTCTACCTTGTGTTCCTTGTTCCTTGTTTTCTTCATTGCTTTAAAAGTTGATTCTTTGTTTGATTGTCCATTTTTTGTACATGTTCTCATTTCATATGATGTGAGGGACCCACGCAATTCATCCATTGTCATTTTGGTCAAATATCTATTTTCTTCAATGGCTGAGACCTTGGCATCATATCTCAAAAGAAGTGATCTCAACACCTTTTGTACAACCAAGGATTCATCAAGTTCTTCTCTTAATCCTCTGATGGCATTGACAACTTCATCTACTCTAAGTAAGTAGGTTGCAATATCTTCCTTTTCATCCATTTTCAGATTTTCAAACTCCGCTCTGTGTCGATGAAGCATGACTTGCTCGACTTTCGGATCACCTTCATAGACATTTTTAAGTTTATCCCATACCTCTTTAACTATCCCGCAACCCACCACCTTGCTAGAGATAGTTGGTGTTAATCCACTTAGGATAACATGCCTAGCCTTTGAATCACAACTCATTAATTTATTCTCATTTGGATCGATTGGAGCATCTTCTAGGAATTCATAGACATTGACAACTGAGAGCCAAATATCCACTCCTAAAGCTATCAAGTAAGTTTTTATTATGTTTCTCTAGTATGAATAATTGTTTTTGTCAAAAAGTGGAATCCCATTTTTAATGTGGCCTTCCATTTCTGCTCACGATATTCCTTCCAGTTATTAGTTTGTTCTGAAGGTAACCTGCTCTAATACCAATTGTTGATACTGAGAGGGGGGATGAATTAGTATCAAGTACAATTTATCACTTTTTACAACTTTACTTTCCAATCAAGTAATATATCCAATGAAGAGTAGAGGAATAGATACACAATGTGCAATAGATATAAGTGGAAACCCACTGAATTTTTTTCTTATATAATAAAATATTTCATTCAAAGGAAGCTACAACTTCCAATTTCTCTAGCTCCAATTGGAAGGAGGATCCAACCGCCTAATTTACAAGCTCCAACCTGAAGGAATCTCCAACTCCCTATATTCTCCGACTCCAGCCGGAAGGAGGCTACAACCCCCCTTTCCTTGCCCCTTCCTTCCACCCTTAAATATGTATATAAAATAATAAACTTATCAAACCATCACCATTAGACTGAGTACAAGAACTAAATAAGAACATGTGCCCAGATATTCAAGAATACACCTCAAAACATGTGCCAAAACTGAAATACTAGAGATCCTTGCTTGACAAAATTGGGCAACTAGCGGGGCCTTGCGTGACGAGGCTAGGTCCATCCGTGAGGTCCTCGCAGGACACTGCATGTTCAACCAACGGGGGCCTACTCAGATAAGGGTTACATAAACCATCCTCATACCTGCAACTCCAACCTTCTTTGCTCCTGTAGCTCCGAGTATGACCTCCTCTGTACAACTTCACTACCAAAACTTGTATGCTTGGATTATTCAAATAAGAGGGTATTCCATGTGTATCTATATTGTTTCAAGTAATTCCTTTACTTTCTTTAGGGATGGCCTGTAATTTATTATTTTCACTTGCTTTATTTAATTGTAGGGTCGACCTATAACTTCTTGTTTGCAATTCACGTGATCGTCTTTGAGAGAGCATATCTCCTCAACCGTGAGGAGCCACATGGTGTGCCATCTATCGTTGGAAACAACTCGATGAGGGTTATCAATACAAGGGGGTTATACAAGCATTTGTAATTTCTTTGTGCTATTTTTCTTCAATCAATATGTGGGGCTTATGAAATTATTCTAGGGTTGACATCAATGACAACCAATTTCCAACACATTCTACTCTCCTATTTAATCCTTTTGCTCATTATTTTTTTCTTCCCTTTCTTTCATTTAATTTCTTAATACTTGCATTGTTCTTTCTTTTATTTTTTCAAACCTTACTTTCTTTTGTCAACTGCTTGTTTGTATTGAGTCTCATGGACCATTTGTTGTTTGCTTTAGATCCGTTTCAAATAAAAACTTAAAATCTTTTTGTTTTAATCTTGTTATCAAATATCAATCATTATTTCTTTGCATGACAATGTATGTGATAAAATTGACATCTAAAGTGGATTTTATAATAATCCAACACTTGGATGCATTTTCGTTTCCCAAATTCAATTTCAACTTTTTTTGGGAGCCCGTCTTATAAATCTATTTCCACTAGGAGTTTGGATACCATTCTATTGATTTTAGATAGGACATTAACTTCCATATCGATGTAAGTTCCTATGGCATCACCTATTTCCTTTAAAATCCCTTTATTCCATAGTTCTAAGTGGAGGCATGGTAGCTTAATCCAAGTTGGTTGAGAAGTCTTTAATTTCCAAGTCCATTACCAAATCTAATAGCACATCGAGATCGATACCCATACACAGATTCACCCTCAGTTCGAGATTGGGCCATCTCTATTGTCATGGAATTCTAGGTCCCAACACCATCTTCCATTTAAAATAATGCCTGCACCATGCCTATATTGAAAACCAAAGGCTATCCATCCTCTTGCGAGGACATGAAACACTGACATATACTTGAGTTGTCCTTTCCATGCTTACTCCATCCAGGATTACAAATATTTCTCTAAAAATGACTTACCAAAGAACCTCCTTGTTAGCACTTTTTTACTCAGAGTTAGAACATCCTCCTTTGCTACATCTTCTGCAAATACCAACCTTAACCTTTTCTTTTCGGGATCACACACATTTCTTCCTCCTTTTAACTTTGATATGCACTTGTCTTTTCACTTCTTCTCTTGAATCTAGTAAACCTCCTAACAATTCAATCAAACTTTGGGTTCCCAGATCCTACCCTCCTTTAGGCCCTTTCTCTCCCCGAGACAAAGGGTCTACCTCTACTTTGGCGGTCTAAAGCTTAAAACTAGTGGGAATTTAGTTTGTATTCTTTTATGTTGCCTGAAGATGTTCAAATGGGATAACCTTACCTTCATTTTGGGTTTCAATAGCTGGTGAAAGATTCATACCAAAGACTTCACTATTCACTTGCAATTCTTTAATTGGAAAGGCCCCACTATCCTCCTTTGTCCCATCCAAGGCATAGCTTCATAACTTGGTACCTGCAAAGGAGTTAAAACTTGTCACAACCTTTCCTCTTGATTCCTATGTTAGGAAATTATTCAAGGATCCTAAAGTTTGGATGCTTCTATGAGCTTCAAAGTGTATCGCTTGTCAATAAGTGCACAAAAGTGACTAGGGATTTTGGATGGAGTGACAAGTTTCCATTTGTCAATATCTAATCTACACCCTTGACTTGAAGCCCTATTTGTATTCCAATGCTCAATGAGATCATCCCTTGACTTGAATATTGGATTCAAGAGTTCTGTATCCCCATGCTCCCAATAATCTATTGGCTCCTCCTCTTCCATTACCTCTATCCCTTTTTCATGCATACATAAACTATCTGCATACACATTATAATGTGTATAAAGATAGGTTTGAACTTCAAATAATTGAAGCAATGCTTAGATCTATTGGAGCCTCGTCGACCTTTGTTGATTAATATAAAAAAAAAAATCAAAATTTCTATTCTATTATAGAATGAAAATCACATTCTTCAGGTGCTTGAAGCACCATACAAATAAAGGCAAGTACATATGCATACTTCATTGACAAGAATACAGGTGCATACTACATATACAAGATTAAAATTACAATAATAATGCATGTTTCGTTTCTTTTCCTTCATAAAATAATCCTTGATATTTCCCTTTTCCCCCTTCTTATTTTTAACTTCTGCCCACCCTTATAAAGAAGGAGCCACAATAATTAATTATGAGTTAGAAGGTGGGAGATTATAATTCTTGGAAGGAACTAGTTCGTTATCTAAATTGGAGGTATTGGTTTCATGATGTTATTTTATTCCACCTAGAGGGGCATCAAGTACCACGACCTACCTCAAGGAGGAAAGTTTGGTATCCATTTCTTCTATTTTATCCCCTGAGAAAGGAGTGGATTCCCCAATTGACACTTGCGGGCCCTAATTCACCTAATTTTGTTCAAGTTCAATATATGAACTTCATTCCTCTAGAAAATTCCATCTCTTTGGTTTTGTTTTGGTTCCTTTTTCCCTAGGAGGATGAGCTAGAGCATGGGCACGAGTAGTTTGTAAATGTGCTATAAAATGACATAGCATTCACTTGAATGCTATGTTCTCATAATCCGGCACCTATGTGCATTTATAATTCTTCTATGTGAGAATCATTTTCTCTATAAGACCCTTACTAAGGTCTCTCTCAACTCAAATGTATGCATATGTGCATAAACCCACTACAACTCTCTCAAAATATGGTATATGTGTGTTAGAAAAATGTTACACTCACTTAATTTTGAAGTTTTATCTACAAACTATAATTAATATATATATGATAACAAAAAAATTAACAAATTTTAATTGGGAACTTATTAATTTTGTCATGTTTTGGGTGGGGGTCTGTTACAACCTATGATTTATTGTTAACAAAAATAAATAAATTGAAAACCGATACAAGTCTTGGAAGTTGATATCTCTCATATTGGAAATCGATATAAATCTTAGAAGTTGATATATCTCATACTGAAAAGTATTATTTTAACTATTAGAACAAATATCTTAAGTACAAGTAATTGATACTCATTATACATTTATGATGGCTTTAACTAAAATTAGTCTATATTTACTAAAAATAGGTTTAAAGTGAAATAGTAATTTTTTTAAAGAAGTTAAAATTCACCAAAAAAAAATTGAAGTTTCACACCAAAATAATGAAGTTGATAGCAAAACCAATCAAGTGGAAGAGGAAACAAGTCAAGACTAGGAAATATGTTAAAAACACTAATTAAAATAAGAGCACGTGAACATGGTATTACAAAAAATTGGAAGGACTAAACCAATTTAATTGTCCCAATATAATGAAAAGGGCATAAGGACACTATTTGTTAGGAAGAAAAATCAAAGTCAGATTATTCATATATAAATACAACATTGATGAGCCTAAGGACAATATTTGTTAGGGAAGAAAAATCAAAGTCGGATTATTCATATTCAAATACAACATTGATGAATTGTATTGCACATAAATTAGAATCATAGATAAACACAACATTGATGAGTTTTATTGCATGTGGACTATAATCATTTGAGAGGAGGCACATGGACTTGAAATATGTGACAAAGTTATGTAAACATAGTATGACTTAATGATGAAGAACAACACTTAAAGCAAGTATATGTGCATATTTTACTTACAAGATTAAAATTACAACTAGTGTAAATTTCATTTCTTGTCCTTTATAAAACAATTTTTTATCGTTCTTTTTTTTCTTTTTTTAAACTTCTTTCCACCCTTAAGAAGAAGAAGCCACATTAACTAACTATGAATTGGAAGATGAGAGATCATAATTCTTAGAAGGAACGAGTTCCTTATTTGTATCAAAGCTATCTGTTTCATGTTGTCATTTTGTTCCACCTAGAGGGGCACCATCTACCATGATCTCCCTCGAGGAGGAAAGATCAATATCCATAATTCTACTTTATCCATTAAGAAAGGAGTGGATTCCCCAATCAACACTTGTGGGTCCTTATTTACCCCATTCTAATCAAGTTCAATATTCAAACTTAGTTCCTCCAAAAAATTCCACCTCTTTGGTTTTGATTTGGTTTCTTTTTTCTTAGGAGGATGAGCTCGAGCATGGGAACAAGTAGCTTGTATATGTACTGGAAGATGACATTTCATGCACTTGAATGTTGTGTTCTCATAATCCAAGACCTGTGTATATTTAAAATTCTTTCGTGTGAGAATCATTTTGTCTAGAAGGCTCTTACTAAGGTCTATCTCAACAAAGATGCATTTATATGTGCATAATCTTGCTACAACTCTCTCAAGATCTGTGTGTGTGTGTGTGTGTGTGTGTGTGTGTGTGTGTGTGTGTGTGTGTGTGTGCGCGCGCGCGCGCATGCCCGCGCAGGTGTGCGCGCACGCGCGCACACACCCCATTTGGGTCTAGCCTCAATGGTTGTGGGATAGAATGTTATCCTCCCCACCTAGGTTTTATTCTCATAAGTGACATGTTGAGCTCATAATGAGTATATCATTGTAATAGTTTTGATCCTTGTTGTTGACATGACCTTGTACCCTAAAGAATCTAGTGTTTACCACCATCCTTAGAATGAGGAAAAGTGCTCGGGGGTTTTCCCTAAAATATATTATTTGATAATATGTGTATTGGAAAAATGCTACACTTACTCAATTTTGAAGTTTCATCTATAGATTATAATCATAATATATAGGATAACAAAAAAACTAACAATTAATTTATTCAAAACTTGTTAATTTTGTTATGTTTTGGATGGGAACATTACAACTTCTTATTTATTGTTATCAAAATAAATAAACTGGAAATTGATTTAAGTATTTGAAGTTGATATCTTTCATATTGAAAACCAATATTTTAACTATTAAAACCAATATCTTTAAGAAATTGATACTCATAATTCTTTATAATGACTTTRACTAAAATTAATTTATCTTTAAGGAAATGAAATTAAAAAAAAAATTAATATTTTAAATTTAAAAAACATAATTAATATTTTAAATTTAAAACAAAAATTTAATATTTTAAATTTAAAACAAAAATTTAATATTTTAAAAAGTTTCAAATTCATACCAAAATAATGAATAGTGAAGTTTATAGCAAAACCAATCAATTAAAAAAAACAAGTGAAGACAAAAAAAAATAGTACAAATACACTAATGAAAAGAAAAACATACAATTGGTATTATAAAACTTTCACTAATGAAAAGAAAAACATATAATTGGTATTACAAAACTTTGGATTTAGCAAGCTAAATGAATGGTCCCAATATAACTAAAAGACAAAGGACAATATTTATTCAGTAAGAAAAATCAAAGTTAGTTTATTCATAAATAAATACAATAATATTGATGAGTTTTGTTGCAAATGAACTAGAACTATAGATGAATACAACATCGATGAGTTTTGTTGCATATGAACTAGAGTCATGTGAAGAGGTACACCGATTTGAAATATGTGACAAAGTTATGTAATCATAGTATGACTTTTTCTTAAGAACAATACTTGGGAGTTGTATGAATCACTTTTAGATAAGAAAGTTATTGGTTAGAGATGGGTTTATACCATTATGGAAATATGAATTTTTTATTTTTAGGGAAATAATTTTGATTAAATGTGTTTGGAATAATTAAAATGGTAACAATTAAGTTAATAATTTAATTGAAATTGCAATTTGTATTAGAAGTAAATTATTGGTTTGAGATGGGTTTATTAGTTAGAATTGTATGAATGCTTTTAGATAAGAAAGTCATTGGTTAGAGATTGGTTTATACCATAAAATATAGGAATATGAATTTTTAACTTATAGGAAACAATTTCCATTAAATATGTGTTGGAATAATTAAAATAGTAATAGTCTCATTGAAATTGTAATGAAATTCTAATTTGTATTAGAAGTAAANAAATGAAGAATTTGAATAATATATTTGTATATAACTATTTGTTTTTTAAATATAAATAAAATTTTATTTAAAAAATTCTCAATTAACCTGCCTAGTTTTTAGTTTTTATTAAATGTAAATAATATTTTGTTTGAAAAATGTTATGTATAAAATGAATTAATATGCCTAATAATACAGAGACATTGAATATTGGAAAGTGACCAAACAAATCCAAAGAAACAAGCTATAGCTATCTAGACTAAGTATGATCTACGTTGGGCTACATATTCAATGTGGGTACAATTGTAAATTCATAGCCCATCAAGCTACAACAAATTATGTCACTTTCGTCAACCACAATTGAATACAAAATATCATGCTAGTTGTGGTGGTCAATATGACTTAAAGGGGGTGGGGTATATTGTACAATAATGCTCATGTAAACATTGATGTGGTAACTTGATGTGTATTGTAGAAATATATGTTAACACATATGACAAAATTGGCAAAAGGGTACGTAGGGTTTAGGTGGTAAGTGCATTGGTTAGGTATGTTGGTCAATATGACTATGACCTTTTAGGTGGTGTCAAATTATATAAACGTTGATGTAATATCATAATGTTTATTAAGTAAATATATATTATAAATAAGGTTATATATATATATATATATATATATATATATATATATATATATATATATATATATATATATGAGTTTACAGGTGTTAAGTTTAAAATAGATTAGAAATGAGAAGGGTTAAATTTTTTATAAAGTGTATAAATTATACTAATTTTATGTAAGTGTAATTTGTTTATATATATATTTTAAATAGTTATTTTAATATATAAATTTACTTTTTTCATAAAAATAGAGAAAGATGAGGAGAGAAGATATGATGATGATGATGGCTAACGTTTATTGAGATTAAATTTGGTTTATGGTTGTAATAAAGGTAAGGAATTATTTGATTTGTTTTAAAATTTTGTTTTGTGTGAAAAGCTTTAAGAGAAGTATCCCTAAACCACTATGGTTTGATGAGTTAAAGGTTAGGAAGGTGTTATTGTAACAAATATTTTGAAATTAGCAGTTTAATAGGAGTGTATAAGACATTCTAAGAAGTGATTTTTGTGGTCTTCCTCTTAGTGTCTAAGAGGACCAAATTATTTTGACAGAGTGATGTTTAGGGATTGTCGATGCTGCTTGTTTCACTATGGAGCTCTGAGATTTTTGTTCTTCTTTTAGCAATGTTGATTTTCTTCTTCCATGCTAGAAATCAAAACAAAGAGATACTTATGATCTTATAGATAAATGAGAAGGGTTAAATTTTTTATAAAGTGTATAAATTATACTAATTTTATGTAAGTGTAATTTGTTTATATATATATTTTAAATAGTTATTTTAATATATAAATTTACTTTTTTTTTATAAAAAATAGAAGAAAGATGAGGAGAGAAGATATGATGATGATGATGGCTAACGTTTATTGAGATTAAATTTGGTTTATCGGACCTTAATAAAGGTAAGGAATTATTTGATTTGTTTTAAAATTTTGTTTTTGTGCTTGAAAAGCTTTAAGAGAAGTGTCCCTAAATCACTATAGTTTTGATGAGTTAAAAGGTTAGGAAGGTCGGTATTGTAACAAATATTTTGAAATTATGATTTAATGCAGGTGTACGCAAGACATTCTAAGAGAAAGTGATTTTTGTCGTCAACCCTCTTAGTGTCACAAAGAGGACAAATTATTTTGACCCGTGATGTTTAGGGATTGTCCAATGCCTTGTTTCACTATGGAGCTCCTGAGATTTTGTTCTTCTTTTAGCAATGTTGATTTTCTTCTTTATGCTAATCAAAACAAAGAGATACTTATGATCTTATAGATTATGGTTGATCACCTCCTTATAGTATCTTAATTTTATTTTATCATCTAATTTTTTATTGCATCACAACTTCTCCTTAAATTTAGATGGAACAATATTTTTAATATTATCATTATTCTATAGAGTTCAACCTCTTCCTTAATTCCCCAATGATTTAGCCAAGACTTGGCATCTTTATTCCAACCTCACTTGAGTCACAATTGGTTTTGACTGGAGTTTGAAGTAATTTTAGGAAGCCTCTTGTCTTCCATGTTTTTTTATTTTGTTCTTGTACATTGGGTACCTAGCCATAATCGTGCTCCCAATGAGGGAAAGACTTACCTCTATGAGGAGGATACAATAGGGTGTATTTCCTTTCATTTTGAGATTATATGTTATAAAGCACTCTTGGATTTGCCTTATCTTTATCCATGATTCTCTAGAGATGTTAGAATCTCAAAGAGGATTTTTTTCTTATCCCATAGCCAAAGGTTCGTTGATTTACAATTGTTTCCAACACCATAATAAGCTTCCCACCCTCCACTTATCCTTTTATAGTTCTAATTAAGCTTGTGTTGAAGATCGAGTCTGGGATATTTATACGAAGTCACTTCCTCCAAGTTGTTGTTGGCATACACAAAATTAACATAAGTGATCTTTTTGAATTTTGATTATCATAACATTTGTTTTGTCGGTGTTAACAATCATACATGTACTAGAGAAAAAAACCTTGAGAATTTTTAGTTGCTTATCAAGATCATAGAGACTCCTCACCATAAGAAAAATATAATCAATGTGAAGAAGGATGATGACTATAGCAACTAGAGTTAGGCCGACACAACCTACTCCTTCCAAACAGCCATCTAACTTGTTAATGTATATGTCAAAAAGGGTAGGGACGAAGGACAACCTTGTTTAACTCTTATATTACAATTAATTTCTTCTGACCAACCCTCAATGTTCTTAAATTTGGCTATAATGTCCTCATACAACCTTATCGTAGTAGCTCTCAACTTGAAAGGAACTTTTAGCTTTTCTAAGCTATTCCAAAGGTTAGTCCTAGGCATTGTGTTTAAAGTTTTTATAAATCCAACAAAACAACATTGGAGATTGGTTTTATTATTGCGACACTCCTCCTCAATTATCCTAAGCATAACAAGGTAGTCCATAGTTGAATGATAGCTCCTAAAACTGCCCTAGCCTTTAGCTCTTTTTTCATGGCTTTCTAGCGATACATCGATCTTCTTTTCCAAAATAATTCCATATAACTTGGCTAAAAGTGGGTTAATCATAATGGTCATAGAATTAGAGGGGTTGTTTTTATTCTCACTTTTAAAAATAGGTACAATGAGGCTTTGAGTCCAGGGTTTATGGAAGCTCTACTTGATTGCTAAATTGAAGAGCTTATGGATGTGAGAGATGAGGATGGGCCCTCCAATTTTTAAAATTTATGCTTGGTAGCCTGCAATGTCCTTAGCTTTCTCTTTTGTGAGCTTCTTAACCCCAAACTATGTCTCTATAGAAAAAACTTCTTCCTCTATAGAAAGGGTTTGAATATTGTCCACAAAATCAGAGGATTCGTAAAAAAATTTAAAATAGGAATTCCAATCCTAAAAAAAAATCATATTGTTTTCTTTAGTTTTATGAGTCGAAATTTACCTCTAAAATGTTTTAAAATCTAGTTTTAAAAATTACAAAAACTTCTCTTAATTTTAATTTATATAATACGTTTTTAAAAATTAAACTAAATTAAATATTTATAAATTAAAAATAAAAATAAATGGTCTTCCATAACATTTGAAGTTGAGAAAAGGTCAATAACGCATCACAATGAATCTATGATTTAAATGAAATTTGAACTCTAAAGTGTAAAAGAAAGTTTGACATCACTTTTTTTTTAAGTTGATAAATCATATTAAGGTATAATTATTAAAATGAAAGATCTTACATACAATATAATAATTTTCTACAAAATCAAATAATTTTTTCAATGAAAAAAAACATTTTTTATATTTTTGATAGAAATATTTAAATAAATAATAAATATCTATTACCATTCTTAAATTTTCTTTGTCATGAAAAATAAAAGAAAGTTAAACATTTTACAATTTAATTTTTTCGGTTTGGTATCATTAAAATCTAGATATAAATTTTTCCCTAAAATTGTAATTTTGGATTATTGAAATCATCATTTTTAATAAAAAAAAATGATTTAACACTCTCTAATATCCCTATTATAACTTAATTTTACAATGTTAATGATTGATTCTTATTGAATTTAAAATAAATAATATTGATTTCCCTTCTCATTATTTTGAGTAAAATATATTGAATATTGATGATCCCAGAGGAAAAACATTGATGTACTACGTTTTGGGGTTAGGAAATGTCTCTAATAACATCATTGAGGAATATTCTCTATGTATGGGATTAAGCCTTGCAAAAGAGATAGGAATTCAAAACCCTTTGGTGTTGGGCGATTTGATGCTTATAATAAACACCATAGTAAGCCGAAACAGAGCGGGAAACAATGCATTGAACTCTCTGCTCTCAAGGATTACATGTCTAGCCTCTCATTTTGATGGAATCTATTTTTTCCATATTAAGTGTGAGCTTAATAGTTCAGATGACTATTGGGAAAAGTTAGCTTCTCATTTAAGTGTTGAAACCCTGATAAAAAATGGGGTGGTGTCTTCCTCCCATATCCCCTAGCCATCCTCGTTGCCACTCATACATGGTTTTTTATGAAAATAATGAAAATCTCATGTCAGGGAGGACACGATAGCAAGTTATTTACACCCCTGCACTTGATTTGTTGGAAGGCTCGAGTGGCTATTGAATGCAATATGTGTGGGCAAGCTTTGAAATATGGGATTAATCCCTTGACGAAGGTGAGTCTTTGTTTTCTTTGCCCGATTAAAAGGACTATGCATTGGCCTTGGGGGAATTGGCTTGAGTGTTATAGAGTAGTGGTTGTTAAGCTCAAGATCCATAGTGTTAGAGCATTCGAGGATGGGAGAAATAAGGGTGTGCGATGAGTGGGAATCCCAATAACTTCAATGTTGGTGGTTTCTCTGTTGTGGACTGTCAATTCTCAAGTCTTCTATATGTATGCTACCCTTATTCCTCCATTTTATTTTTCTATAAGATGTTGTCAAGGAAATATTTTCATTTAATTTTCAACAGAGTTGGAGTGGGTCTATTTTCTTTGGTGGTACCGCTGGGAACTGAGGGGAACAATTTCCAATGGTTTTTCCATCCCTTTGTGCAATTTTGTCATGTAGAAAGAATGGGGGACATTGATGGTAGAGATGTTAAGAAAATTTTTCATTGACACAAATAAACTCTCCAGGCGACCAACCAAACCCTCCACGACATCAACGAGAATTTTTCTTAATTGGAACGAGTTTTAACTGGAAAGGTGGCAAACATCATGGAAATGCTCCAGGTTCAAATGTAGAGAATCAACGCCTCAGAGGTTGATTGCCAACATATTCACAGTATGGTCATGCTTCAATAATTAGATTCTCATTCTAGGGCATCTAACAATCTCGACTCTATCAATTCCTTCCACCTGATCTCCAGAGAGGAAGATTATGGGGGTCATCCTCCTAACCCATGGAAATTGAAGAGCAGGGCACTCTTATCTTTGCTGAAGGAAAGGAGATTCAAAGCGACACTTTACTATTAATATTCTATGTATTTTTGTGTAATTATACTTCTTGATCAGTTTGTTAAAATTGTTGTCAGAAAGAATGTATGGAAGTCCAACTTAACACAATTAGCTTAGATAACTACCATAGAATTTTTTTCCAGTAGAAAATTAGCACAATTATATTAAGAAAATATATTTTTTACATCCGAAAAGACCAACTCAGCCTTTAGAGTCACTGACTTTAGAACTGAAACATCCTGAGAATACATTCAAAATACATCCAAAAGAGAGCTCCATAAAGGACCCATACTCTCCGATCTTGTGAACAAAACAAAAAGACTATCACCACAGACTAGAATAGGAGATCATAAACACAACCCGGCTCAAAACTCAAAACTGAGATATACTATCCAAAAAAGTAGGAATAAAAAGGGGACCACTAATAGATGTTGATTAGTCGGCGTTGGCCCTCCAAACCTCTAGACCACAAGTAGAGCAACATATATCCTTCTGGTTCCAATAAAGCTTTCTCTGATAGCCCATCCACTTCCTTGTTGAACTCACAATAAATGTGAAGAAATTGGATGGTCGCAAACTTTCTTCTTAACATCTTGATTCTTTGTTTCCAGCCTTCAATGGAGCTAACACACAGATCACTTTTATCATTCATACAGTCAATGATTATGTTGGAATCTCCCAGAATATGAATCTTGTGAATAGACAAAAGATTTGTTATAAAAAGTGTTTCCCATACTCCCATTAGTTCTACATTTGTATTAGTTCCAAAACCACAGTTCAAATACCATTTAAAAAAAATTGATGTAGAAAGTTTAATGATACCCCTGATGCCACTGCAAAGTCCATTTACCTTAGCTGCTCCATCAAAACATGCCACTAGGTACTCAAGAAGGTGATCTAACTTGCAAGAACGTAAAGAAGAAGAATTTTTTTTATCCACAAGATGATGAAGGGATCCAAGAGTCCTGATAACAACAAAATGAACTGAAGGCTTTTTTCTTTCAAAGATAGTTGTGTTTCTTTCTAACCATATAAACCAACAAATTTGAGGAGCTAGACTAGCTGAAACAGTCTTATTCTTTGTCCAATTTGCTAGACAGTCATCTAAATCAGTCCCGCCCCAATCCCAATTGATCTTTTTAATGGATTTTATTTTCACCCGGATAAGTTTGGTGAAATAACAATGAATGAACAAGTGTTCATTATCTTCACTATATTCTTTGCATAGTTGGCAACGACCAGGGCCCTCCCATCCCCTATGTTGTAAATTTTTCCAAGTCAGGATTTTGTTCTCCACTGCCAACCACATAAATAACTTAATTTTTTGTTGCATATCCCATTTCCACATGCATTTTTACCAACCTGTGAGAGTCGATAGGTTTTGAGTAGATATTGAGGCCTCATAAACATTCTTTGACGAAAGGAAGCCTGAAGAGTCTCCTCCTATCCAAAATAGTTCGTCTTCAATTTCAGATAATGAAATCCCCGAAGCTTGAAGCACCCGCCAGAAACAATCCCACTCTGTTACCAGATCACCTATGAGATCCAAGTCCCAACTGTTGATCCAATAAGATAATAATGAATCTTTCTCATGAGGTCGCCAAGCCTGAGCTAGAACCGAAATACGTTTATGTTTGAGAGCAGTAAGAAGCGGGGAAGAAAGGATTGAAGAGTTACCCATTCCCAGAATCCTATCCCTACCTATCACCACAAGATGTCCCATTCCAGGCTTCCATCTTAGCCAATTAGTAATCATATACACAGACTTTAAAAGGCTATTCCAGATTTTGGAGGCCGAACGTTGTTGAAAAGTAGTTGATCATAACCAATTTTTAACTGTTATAGAGGGGAAATACTTCTCCTTTATTACTTTTGGCCACAATCCTTCTTTAGTTAGAACTCTCCAAAGGGTTGTCGCTTCTAGAGATTTACTGAAAGAGAAAATATTACAGAATCCCCAGCCCCCAAAACGTTTTGGGCAAGCTAGAGTCTCCCAACAACAAAGATGAAAATGATTTGAATCAACCTTCTCATTTCAAAGAAAATTATAGAGTAATTTTCTTAACTTTTAAAGAATGGACAGCAAAACTGAAGCTAGAGATAGCCAATAAATGGGTTGGCTTTCCAGAACGAATTTGCACAATGTATATCTGCCACCCAAGGACAAACACCTGTAGCTCCAATGGTTACTTTTATTTTCCACTTTGGTTAAAATCCATAGCCAGTCTTCCGGTCTCTGTAATCCATCCTTTAAGTAGTACCCAAGATATTTGAAGCCCACAGAAAGATCAGAAAAGTTATATAGGAGGATTATCTTGAAAGAAGCAAGTTCCAACTCTGAGAGTCCTAAGTAATGTACTGTTGATTTGGTTGGATTCACCTTTAAGCTTGAAACTAAAAAAAACTTATGAACACGACTCACGATCTCCTTCCATTCCTGTATAGAAGCATTTGTCAGAAGTAAAACATCATCTACAAATAAGAGGTGCAAAATTTTCATAAGTCTGGAAACTTTAATTCCAGTTAAGGACCCTTCTCTTTGGCTTGATTTTAATAGAAAAGTTAGACTCTCCTTCACCAGAATAAAAAGTAAGGGTGACAATGGACATCCTTGACTGAGTCCTCTACCACTTCTGAAAAAATCGGTGGCCTCCCCATTAACTAATATTGCAAGGGACGCAAAACTCACACATGCCATAATCCAGTTTGTCATAGGCGTTCCAAAACCTGCTTGGATTAAAATCAATCTCAAAAGGTCCCAATTGACACAATCAAAATCTTTTTGTAGGTCTAGCTTAAGAATAAGAGCTTTTATTGTAAATTGCGTGAGCGCCTAGGGTTCATCGTGAGCGCCTAGAGTTCGTTTTTGCAGCCAGATCCGGCCATGGACGCCCCAGGGGGCGGGGATTCGGCCCCTCCCCCTCCGAGCTCAAAAGAGGACGCGTTCAGGAAGCTGATTTCCAGCGGAGGCAAGCGCAAGATCCCTTCTACTGTTCCAAAATTCATAAAAAAGCTAGATGAAATCCCAGAAATCGCCCTCCAGGAGACGCAACCGATCAAGATAGCCCTGGCTCTCTCTGAGAGAGGGCTGGTAGGCCAGTTTATGGGACTTTGGCCCTCAGCAAAAACCACCGACGCCTGGGTCCAAAGGAACTGGAAGCCCCACCTTAAGCAAGGAGTTACTTGCTACCCTTTGAGCAGTGGCTTTTTTCTCTTCAAGTTTATAAACAAGGAAGATAAGGATCTCATTTTCAGAAATGGACCATATTTTATGGGAACCCAGGGGCTGTATTTGAACCGCTGGACCTCGGACTTCGATCCCATGGTGGAACTGCCAAAGGAGGTACCTGTTTGGGTCAGGCTCCCCAACTTGTCGGTTCACTGCTGGAACTATGAAGCTCTGCAAAAGATAGGGAATGGAATAGG